>JAJOOP010002487.1:0-14520 GCA_029582705.1 Solanum chacoense
GTACTTCTAGATTAGAGAGCTTCTCATCTAAGAACTCTTTCTCACAAGGAACCTTACCAACATCACTCAAAGTCTCAATATAAGCCTACCAAACCGAGACTAAACCTCTAAAATCACTGTATCTTTTAAGGTGACGTTATCAAGCAAGCCTAACTCTTGAACATCAAGGACACTTTATGACCTTACCATTTAAGCACATTAACCCCCACTTGGGGGGTAAGACTATACAAACTCTTTACATCATTCCTTTCTTCAATTTTAAGCTCGGAGCAAGTCATAACTAAACCTTCAGACTCATCACACAAGATGATTCTAAACCATGGAGAATTACACTTCTATCCTCTTTTAAAGTAGTCTAGTCTGTCAACATCTCTAGGAACCACTTACGCCCCACTATTCCACCAATCTATCAGCATACCTCAAAACTCATCATGACTTAGCCGGGTTCTCCCAACAACTTAACATACCTCACAATCACCTTTCCAGGTAGGCACACTATCTCCCCCTTTGGAGTAGGCATACTCAAATTTTTTTAAACCTATTTCATAACCTAAAGGCAACCATGAAGCATCATTCGCACTAAAGACATCATCACAATCTATCATCTAAAATATATCAAGTCACAAAACCACAATTGTCATCTTAACCAACCTTTCTCCCTCACTCCTTGTAGCATAAACACTTCTAATAGCCACATCCTAAAGACCATCAGATGAGGGATCAGAGAGAGAACTTATAGATCTATGTCATGATTTAGAGAACGAAGAAGTGAAGTTTTCCAAACATCCCATAGCCTCCTATTCATAAAATGTAGTAGGCTTCACATTTATGAAAACGACTCAACTAGATGTGGTTTGAGACATGCTAAAATTATCCCAAACCCTTATGCTCTGATACCAAGTCTGTCACAACCCGAAAGTACTCCCTAGATGTAACACGGCGTACTCGACCCTCGAAGGGGTCTCATACAACCCTTTTGCATAATCTTAGTCATAAGATCATAGGAAAATAAAGTAGAATTTAAAAATTTTCTTTACAATCATCTAATTACTTGGAATAAAACTCTTGAATATAATCTTAGGGACACGACCCTTACAAAAATCTAAAACATAAAAGAAAGACATAAAGGATATATGGTCAAGCCTTCGAATACAATGAGGACTCACCAATCTTCTTCTTCTTGATCTCCTATGAACCTAGCCACGAGGATGGAATCCAATATCTCCAAAGCCTGCACTTATAGAAAAAGTAGAAACATGGGGTTAGAACAAAAAGTACTATGTAATGAAGCAATGCACAAAAATCCTTAAAACATGCGTAAAAAGGGACATTTCATTTGAAACCAAGCTATATGTCATTTAAACACATCATATTTGTAATAGTTGGCGAATGCAACTCAAAAAGCAACTTACGTACAAATCATCATGGCATAAGAGATATCATCTCATTACAAACATAGTATCGAACCCAAGCATAGTACATATCCCAATCTTCACAAAATACAGTTCACACACAGACACATACCAAGATTATCTCATCATAATAGAACTACCACATAAGCAACCCTAAGCTATACTTGTGCAACGCATATATAGGATCCCATAATCCTATCTACACTAAGTACCACTCTTAGGCCACCAACAACATACACATCTTACATTACCTTATTCATAGCCAAGATACATAAGTAAGTGGTCATACATGTTCATAACCTATAACAAGTGAAGTCAACCTTAACATTCATACATACCTTTCATACGTAACCCATATTATGCATACATAATTCATATACCTTCATAGTATAAGGAACCCACACCATAACCCCTTTATAAGTCTACTCGTGCAAAGTATAAGTGAAGTCCCATACCGCCACTCACACTAAGTAAAGCTCATTAAAAATTCATAAGTATAGTTCATGTTCATAATTCTTATAAAGAATAAATCAACTCATAATCATCATATCATCAAAGAGACATATCATGCCCACTCTCAAAGCCTACTTGTGCAATGCACGAATGAAGTCCCATACCCCCATTCATACTAAGTAGAATCTCTTGAGGAAACATAGAACATGCCCATGTTCTTATCATAATTCATATTCTTATCATTTAGGGAGATTTAACCTTAACCGACATAGACCATGTGAGCTACATAGAAACCGGTGTTCTACCCCCATACTGAAAAGAGGTGCCAACTTGCCTAAGGTAGAACGCACATAATAGCTTAAAAGTCGATCCACTAGATATATACCAATGTGGGAACATAGTTAAGATATAGGGAGATTGCTACTAAAAACCCAGACTACTAGCGTAAAAGGTTTCAATCTCATGAGACACCGTATTGGGAACCCAACAACTAGCGTGAAGGAACCCATCTCAAACTTTAAAAGCAACTAAAAGGAAACCATGCAGTTGAGTTGAAATCTAGCTAATTGGGTTTTCTAGATTTGAGTTAAAAGCTTTTGAAAGGGCTCCTTGGGTGATACCTTCCCAAGGATGAAGAACTCCCATACCTTAGGTGTAGAATCCTTCCAAATTAGTATTGAAAAGCTCCTTCCTTCAAGCTTTACTTGATATCTTTCTTTGTTCTTCAATGGAGGTTCTAGAGAGAAGATTCTTGGAGGGAAGACTAGTTGAGATTTGATTTAGGGTCTTGGGTTATAGTGATTTAATGACTTAGTTTAGGGTCTTATTAGCTTATATAGGTGCTTAATTAACCGACCTCCCTTAATCCCTAATTAATTAACTAATTAAATCCGAAACACCTCACTAAAAACTAAAACTCCCAACACTAGTAGCACCTACGCCCCTCCACCTACGGACCGCAGGTAGAGATACTGGACGCCAATCACCTCCGTGGTTTGCACCTAAGTCTTAGCTTTGTAGGTCTGGTACAGGCCTTGACCTACGCCCATGACCTACGGGGCTTGGTCTGATCTACTAGTCGTAGATGGCCATCCGTAGATCACTATATTTTGAGAGTTTTAGGGACTGCTTTGGGGTCCTCCTCAAGGACCCTTTGGGTGGTCTTTGGGGAGTCGTACCTCGATGTTTAACACCTAAAACCCCTATTCAAAATACGGGAACCACTTTTACAAGTTTTGACTCTCATACTATTCTCCAAAACTCTTACCAATGGCTCTAGAACTCACTCGTTAAACTCACTAAATTACGGGGTGTTACATTATCCACCACTTGGAAACATTCGTCCTCGAATGACACTTTAGACACTTTTTGGAATGAAAGACTCAAAACTAGCAGCCCAATCATGCATGAAACATCACAATAATGCACAACTCAAAATACAATATTCACAATATGCACTTATTCAAAGGAGGAAACATCAACTCCAATTCAACTTGATCAATGCAATACAAGGAAGTAAGAACTACATTTACCAACCTCATATGCATGAAATGCAACATATCTTAGGTTCATAGGAGGAACTACCTTCTCCTAGTCATAGCATGCTACACATACTCTCGTGGAGCTCATATGCATTTACTTCTCAAAAGAATTTTATTCAAGGAGGAATTCTTAACTCCTAGTCAAACCATGCTCATATAATCTCCTTATGAAACTCTTACTCAAAGCACCACAACATGAGGGAAACAATTCACATAAACTCATTTTCTTTCAAAACAGAAGTTTTCATGAACATGCATTATATAAAGAAGCCATGGCAACATATAAGCGCATAACAACAATAGTAGCTAGACCTACCATCTCCCCATTAGGAGTGAGCCTACACAAATATTTCTAAACAACATTAATCACATAGTCATAGGAATAAATACTACTCCTTTCTAACAAACTCAAGCCCTACCAAGGCTCATTATAACCTTACCGGGCTCTAGAACTAATAGAGTTCTAATAACCATGCATCTAAACCCTATCAAGGTTAATAAGAGTAAATCTAAGGAACAAGAGAATCATAGGACACATATAACATCCAAGACTCAACAATCAAGAAATGAGCCAAGGAAAACTTATCATCTAAAGCTAGAGGAGGAACATAAGGGAACATAAGGATATTGGGACATATCATTTGCCCTTGGCCTTCCAAATAAGAACCTTCAATTAAAACCCTTACTAAAATGCCACTCCTCAATATTTTCATGGAAGCACTTTCTTACTCTTCTATTTCTTAACTTGTCGGTCTAAAATCCCAATTAGTACTTCTAGATTAGAGAGTTTCTCATCTAAGCACTCTTTCTCACAATCAACCTTACCAGCACCACTCAAAGTCTCATATGAGCCTACTGAACCGAGACTAAACTTCTCAACTTACTACACCTTTTAAGGTGAGGTTATCAAGCAAGCCTAACTCATGAACATCAAGGACACTCAATGACCTTACCATCTAAGCACATTATCTCCCACTTGAGGGTAAGCCTGTACAAACTCTTTACATCATCCCATCCTTCAATTCTAAGGTCGGAGCAGGTCATAAATAAACCTTCACACTCATCACACAAAATGATTCTAAACCATGGAGAATTACACTTCTATCCTCTTTTAAAGGAGTCTACTCACTAAACATCTCTAGGCACTATTTAAGCACCACTATTCTACCAATCTATCAACATACCTCAAAACTCATCATGACTAAGCCGGGTTCTCTGATGAGTCCACAAATTGGACTCATTTAGGGCTTTATTTTGATAGAAATAGTGTCCTCAAATGTTTATTTTATTTCAATATCTGATGACATTTAGGAGCAAAAAGGAACAAAATGGCTGAAAAGAACGAAGAAGCTAAAGCCTGAGCATCGCCAAGTACACTTGGCAATTCGACAAAGGGACGCACTCCGCCCTTTATTCCAGTACGCGAAGCGTTGAAGGAGCAGGATCGAAAGGCGATGAAAGGAGCAGTCGACGTTTCGCCAAATAATTTAGTTAAGAAGGACTATGTCACCCAATGACACAGAGCACGACGATGCTGAAGGCTAGTGCAAGATGGTGATGAACTACACCAAAGGGTGAATCGCCAAGTTAATCGACGATTTCAACTAACCTCGCCGAAAGATCCGCCAACACTATTTTCTGAAGTCTATAAATACTAAACTTGTTATTAATTTTTTGATAATCAAACATTTATTTTAATTTTCATAATAGAATAGTACTTTTTTTTATATTTTCTCTCAAGTTTGGAGAGGGTTTTCTGGGAGACATGAAGAAAGAAGGATTTCATCTTCCCCAAGTTGGAAGTGCGTCTTCTTCATTCTTCTTCCTTTGCTTAAATTAAGGTTTAATTCCTTATACCCATTTGATTTTAGTAACATTTTAGGTGTATTTTGTTATTTCTTGACGTATGGCTAGAACACCATTCTTTGGGTGTGATTTAGCAAATATGTGTTGATATTATTGTTGGATCTTGCTTGCTTATAGGTTAGATGTATTTTAACGGTGATTTCACCTAGTGGTTGTGGATTAATTTAATCGGTTTGTAGTTTCAAATAAAAAACCACCTATGTGTTTTTGGCTTGCCCGAGAGGGAGGTCGCGAAACCAAGACTGCTAGACTGATGGCCTAAGGATGGGATCGACATGAGGTTCAGCCCAAGAGGGTGAGACCTAGTCCCATATCCTAACACTCAGCTCGAGAGAATAAGTTGGCCTTTACGCGACAAATAGGTGTCCGAGAAAAACGCATTTGAAACGGGGTAAGTTGCCCGAGAGGGAACTTATTTCCATTTAAAGCTTAGTCTAGTCACTATTATCTTGCAAATTACCTATCAAAAACATGTACCCAACGATTTATCTCAACTTGTATTGCGATCACACCCCAAGAACTTGTCCCCATACTTGATTTTCTTGTTATTTTTGTTGTTTTTACTAGTTGTGACAAAACCCCCATTTGATTTTTGACACCTTTGTGTCACCCCTTTTAATTACAATCTTTTTAATCATTAATATCTTTAGCTACGACTATTTAGAACTTAATTTTATTTTTCTATTATTTCTCAAAGCCACTCCCTTGGGACACGACCCCAACCCTTGGTTGGGTTACTCTATTATTAACGATCGTAGACACTCGTACCGTAGGTTAGTGTCATTGGTCACGATAATTATCAAAAGGACGCCGCTGCCAGGAAATGGTGTTATTTGAAAATTTTTAGATTAATAGAATTTTTGTTCTTCTTAGTTGTAGTGTCACTAACTTTACTTTTAGTTTTGTTTTTAGTTAAGTTGTCCATTTAGATGAGCATGGCTGCACAGTGTAGTGGCAATTTAGTTGAAATGAGCCAATGAGTCCAAAAGGACCTCACGCTAACCGCACTGACATATCAGCTAAATGACTTGGCAACCAAAATCTCAGAGGTGGAAGTCCAATGCACCAACAAGGGGAGGTATATACCCCCTCATGAGCGGAGGAAGTCTAGAGATGATGAAGAAAATCATGTCGAGGACACACTTCAAATCATTCTACAAAAGATCACCGATCATGATCGGGTGTTGGAAGAAATGAAGAAGAACATTGAAGTGTTGAATAAAATGATTGGATCTCGCTCTAGATCAATCCAGCTAATCAACTCACTCCTTAGTTTTGCAGTGCCTTATCTCCAACCAAATGACATATTGGGGTCACCTAGTGACACTATGGCAAACCCCAATAACAGAGAATGAGAAAGGACTTGCGTCGTGCAACGATGTTAACTAAGACGCTTCTTGGGAGGCAACCCAAGGTGATGTTGCTTTAAGTTATTTTGTTTGAATAATGGTGTGCTGATTTTGTAGGTTAAAGTGAGAAAGATGTTGAAAAGTGCAACTTGGCGAGCCTTAGCGAATCACCGAACCTATCGGCTATTCCAATTTAATCTGCCGTTGTGACCTCAAAATAAAGGATATCCTGTAAAACTCGGGGAGATGAGTATTTATTCAGCGCGTCACCGAGTTGATCGACGACAAGACTAACGTCGCCGAATGGTCGAAAACTGAACGGTTATATACAGGCCAAAGGTCAAATTTTTGAATCTCTCAGTTTCCCTCGTTTCAAATTCCTCAAAATCACACCACATGTACTTTTTCTTTGATTTCTACCTTAAATTAGTATTTTAGTTGGTGACTAGTGCTTGGGGTTGGATTTCATTGCTACCTAGCATTTCAAAAAGCAATTTGATCAGCATCAAAGGTTAGTCTCTAAAACTTAGAACCTATTTTTGATAATTTTGCACTCTCTTGCAATTATAGAATCAGGATGATGTGACTTGAGCCTATCTGATAGAAATAGGTTGGTGTGATGCTATTGTTAATTCAAAGAGTTTACCTCAAATGCTTTAATAGACGAATGCGTTAGTGTTTGTGCTTTGATTTGAATGAACTTGACATGGGTGTTGCATAATCGTTGTTATTGGTTATGCTAAATAACAAAAATGAAGTAGCCCCTATTTGTGCTAAATAATGAAAAGTGCTCAATGAAGGAATGGGTGACAACATTCCTTAGGGTAATCGTAGTTAAATAGCGAATTTGGCAAAACCGAAAAAAGTCTGAGTATTTCAGGGAAATGGGAAGTATGGGTCATATGTAAATTTCGTGTATGCATGCTTTGATTTTGTTTCCAAGGCTTGTAAGGTCGATTCTAAGAAGTGGGTTGAAAAATAGGCACGTTGAATCATTCGGTGAGATGGGTCGTGCTCGCCAAATGACTCGGCGGTTCGCTAACTGGTCTTAGATCGCCCTTCATTCATGTCCATAGTGCTGAGAGTTCTGTAACTTTTGGCGGACATATTCGTGATCGCCAAAAGTAGTTGGCGACTCACCAAAAGTAGTCGGCGACTCGCCAATAGGACTTTAGACCGCCCTTTGCATGCCCCCTTTGCCCTCTTTCACTATATCTTTTGGCGGACAACCTTGTCGTTGCCGAAAGTAGTAGGCGTCTTGCCAAATAGTCTTTTTCATCGCTACTTTTCCTAGATTTCAAGCTAATCCCTTATGTAATAAGATTTTCCGTGTTTGTGTTGAGTTTTTCCTAATCTCTTGATCTTTTACAGATATGGTACGCACAAACTTAAACGAGCCACCTTAGAAAAAGGCAAAGAGAATTACAATCAATGAAGGGGGATCACGTCCTTCACAGAAAAGAAAGCAAGATCTACCACTAGGAGATAAAGTCAAACGAAAGAAGCATATCTCTAGAAAATGAGCCAAATTTTTTTGAGCCGAAAGATGAACAACCCTTGATTCACCGACAGAATAGGCTCAGGGATAGACCTCAATCAACACCTATAAGAATTAAATCAGTTGCAACTCCTCCGACTACCAAATCAGTGCCAGCCCCAGCACCACCTTCAGTGGCCCCTGCACTCCCCGTAGCTCTACCTCCACCTAGATTGCTGAACATATTGAAAGATGATGGTTTACAAACCATTCTAGAAGAAAAGTTACTATCTGTGGTTTGAAAGGTAAGCATGCTAATGTGCTTGACAAAGGAACGCACTCTGCCCTTTGTTCCAGTACACGAAGCCTTGAAGGACCAAGATCAAAAAGGCGATGAAAGGAAAAGTCAGTGTTTCGCCAAATAATTCCGTGAAGCAGTACTATGTCGCCCAATGACACAGAGCACAATGACGCAGAAGGCTAGTGCAAGACGGCGATGAACTACACCAAAGGGTGAATCGACGATTTCAACTAACCTCGCCGAAAGAACCACCAGTAATATTTTCTGAAGTCTATAAATACAAAACTCGTTATTAATTCTTTGAGAGTCAAGCATTTCTTTTAATTTTCAAAATAGAATAGTACTCTTTTAGATATTTTCTCTCAAGTTTGGAAAGGGTTTTTTGGGAGTCTTGAAGAAAGAAGGATTTCATCTTCCCCAAGTTGGTAGTGGGTCTTCTCCATTCTTCTTCCTTTCCTTAAATAAAGGTTTAATTCCTTATACCCATTTGATATTAGTATCATTTTAGGTGTATTTTGTTATTTCTTGATGTGTGGCTAAAAACCTCTATTCTTGGGATGTGATTTAGTAAATATGTGTTAATATTATTGTTGGGTCTTGCTTGCTGATAGGTTAGATTTATTTTAATGGGGATTTCACCTAGTGGTTGTGGTTTGTAGTTGCAAATACAAAACATCCCATGTGTTTTCAGCATGCCCGAAAGGGAGGTCGCGAAACCAAGACCGCTAGACTGATGGCCTAAGGAGTGGGTCGACATGAGGTTCAGCCCGAGAGAGTGAGCCGTAGTCCCATATCCTAACACTCAGCTCGAGAGAGTGAGTGGGGTAAGGCGTAGGCAGGCATTCATGTGGCAAATAGGTGTCCGAGAGGAACACATTTGGAACGGGGTAAGTTGCCCGAGAGGGAACTTATTTCCATCTAAAGCTTAGCCTACTCACTATTGTCTTGCAAATTTCCTATCAAAAGCATGTACCCAATGATTTATCTCAACTTGTATTGCGGTCACACCCTAAGAACTTGTCCCTATACTTGATTTTCATGTTATTTTTGTTGTTTTAACTACTTTTGACAGAACCCCCATTTGATATTTGACACCTTTGTGTCGCCTTTTTTAATTTATAATATTTTAATCATTAATGTCTTTAGATATGACTAGTTAGAACTTAATTTTATTTTTCTATTAATTCTCAAAACCACTCACTTGGGGCACAAGCCTAACCCTTGGTTGGGTTACTATATTATCGACAATCGTAGACACCCGTACTGTAAGTTAGTGTTGTTGGTCACGATAAACATCATTCTCCCAACAACTAAACATATCTCACAATCACCTTGCTAGGTAGGCACACTATCTCCCCCTTGGGAGTAGGCCTAATTAAATTCTTCTAAACCTCTTACATAACCTAAAGGAAACAATGAAGCATCATTCACACTAAAGACATCATCACAATCTATCATTTCAATTTTATCAAGTCACAAAGCCACAATTGTCATCTTAACCAACCTTTCTCCCTCACTCCTTGTAGCATAGACCCTTCTAATAGTCACATCCTAAAGACCATCAGATGAGGGATAAGAGAGAGAACTTATAGATCTATGGAACAATTTAGAGAATGAAGAAGTGAAGTTCTCCTAACATCCCTAGCCTCCTATTCATAAAATGTGGCACGTTTCACATTTATGAACAAGACTCTCCTAGATGTGGTTTGAGACATCCTAAAATTATCCCAAAACCATATGCTCTAATACCAAGTTTTTCACGACTCGAGAGTACCCCCTAGACGTAACACGGCATACTCGACCCCGAAGGGGTCTCATACAAGACCTTAGCATAATCATAGTGATAAGATCACATGAAAATAGAGCGGAATTCAAAACTTTTCTTTACAATTGAAGTCTTTTATAAAAATGATAAAGTCTATACACTATGTCTCAAACCATCTAATTACTTGGAATAAAACTCTTGAATATAATCTTAGGGACACAACCCTAACAAAAATATGAAACATTAAAGAAAGACATAAAGTACATATGGTCAAGCCCTCAAATATAGTGAGGACTCACCAATCTTCTTCTTCTTGATCTCCTATGAACTTAGACCCGAGGATGGAATCCAGTATCTCCAAAGCCTACATATATAGAAAATGTAGAGACATGGGGTTAGCTCAAAAAGTATAAAGTATGGAAGCCATGCACAAAAATCCTTAAAACATGCATAAAAAGGGACATTTCATTTGAAACCATGCTATATATCATTTTGAAGATCATCTTTGAAATAGTTGGAAAATGCAACTCATAAAGCAACTTACATACAAATCATCATAGCATAAGAGACATCATTTCATTACAAACATAGTCTCGAACCCAAACATAGTCCATATCCCAATCTTCAATAAACATAGTTCATACACATAGACACATACCAAGATTATCTCATCATAATAGAACTACCACATAAGCAACCCTAAGATATACTTGTGCAATGCATAGATCGGATCCTATAATCCTATCTACACTAAGTACCACTCTTAGGCCACCAACAACATATACATCTTACATTACCTTTTCATAGCCAACATATATAAGTAAGGGGCTATACATGTTCATAACTTATTAAAAGTGAAGTCAACCTTAACATTAATGCATACCTTTCATACATAACCCATATAATACATACATAATTCATATACCTTCATAGTATAAGGAACCCACACCATAACCCATTTATAAGTTTACTTGTGCAATGTATAAGTGAAGTCCCATATCCCCACTCACACTAAGTAAAGCTCATTAAGAAGTCATAAGTATAGTTCGTGTTCATAATTCATATAAAGCATACATTTAACTCATAATCATCATATCATAAAAGAGACATATCATGCCCACTGTCAAAGCCTACTGGTGCAATGCACGAATGAAGTCACATACCCCCATTCATACTAAGTAGAACCGCTTTAGGATACATAGAACATGCCCAAGTTCTTATCATAACTCATATTCTTATCATTTAGGGAGATTTAGACTTAACTGACATAGACCATGTGAGCTACATAGAATCCGGTGTTCTGACCCCACATTGAGAAAAGGTGTCCTACTTGCCTAAGGTACAACCTATATAATACCTTAAAGGTTGATCCACTAGATATATACCTATGTGGAAACATAGTTATGGGAAAGGGAGATTACTACTAGAAACCCGAACTACTAGCGTAAAAGGTTTCCATCTCATGAGACACCGTATTGGGAACCCAACTACTAGCATGAAGGAACCCATCTCATCCTCCAATCCAATCAGTGCTAAGCATAATTCCCTTTAAAAGACATATTAAGTCTTTTCTTAAGTTCATGTTCATAAGAAAATGCACTAGGCACTCAAACCAACATAACATCATAATAGCTCATAGATTCCTTAAGTGAGAATGTCCTTTCACTTTAGAATCATCAACATGTGAGTAAACCTTTCACATTTTATTCATAGTGTGTTCATGAGAAAGGCCTTTCATGAAACACAATAATACTATCATAGTCATAACATATCATACATCGTCATATCAGATCGTACATAATCATATCATAACGTACATAGTCATGTGTAGGGGTATAAGAAAGAAGGATCTTGCATTAATACCACCATATACACAATAATTAACACCTCGACCTTTCAAGTGGATCACCATGATCATGTACATTTCATGCATAATAGTATGTAAAGGTGCACATGAGAACTAGCCCTCCAATTGACACCACAAATACCTCATAATCTTATTTATGCATAGAGTCTGTGTATAATTGCCCTTATAATGACACAACAACAACAACATTATCTTCATAGATACTTTACCCTCAAGGTACTTATAAACATGCATATAATATCATAATCATGCATATACATCATATCTTACATTCAAGGGTCATATTGAGTTAACACATCTAGCATTCAATACATGAAACATAGATATAATCATAACTCAAGTACAACATCATTACATGCATAAACTTATATGCTCGTGTTAGAGGTCATGTAGATGCAGTCTTCTCACAATAGAGCCATACACATTTAAACAAACATAATGGCTTCCTTCTTGGAGTCTTAACACCCTTAGTTTATTCATTTTAGAACTTTACCCTCAAGCCCTAGGAGTCATCTTCATATTACAAGCCGTATGCTCAAGCCATGCCTCACATGATCACCAAGTATACCTAATTCTCAAGGTAATATAACCACATGCCTCATTCTTAATCAATTATAGACATATATGAACATATAAACTCAATCCCGACACTACATAAACATGATCATTCATATAGGTCATGATCAAGTCAATTCATGTCTAGAATATTTACCCTAAATCAATTCAAGTCTAGGTGATCTAATATAAGGCATTACATGAATAAGTTCATCAATTTTAGAAGGTCACCTCTAACCCTCAATTTGCCTCTTTCATGACATAACCCTAGATTATATCAATTCACCTTATAAATCTTAGGTTAATCAAATATACATGTTGAATCATACTTATATTATGCAATTACATCATAATTAACTCACATCCAATCAATTGGACCAACTTGCAAAACCATCACATAATGTAAAGAAAAGTCATATCAAGGGTTATGGGTCTCATGGATTCTTGAAGGAGTTCAGTTAAAATCATATAAAATCAATCATACATTCTTAAACAAGCATAATTCAGCCTTTAAAAGAAACTTTAAAAGGAATCCATGGAGTTGAGTTGAAACCCTAGCTAATTGGGTTTTCTAGATTTGAGTTAAAAGCTTTTGAAAGGGATCCTTGGGTGATAGCTTCCAAAGGATGAAGAACTCCCATACCTTAGGTGTAGAATCCTTCCAAATACGTATTGAAAATTTTCTTCCTTCAAGCTTTAATTGATCTCTTTCTTTGTTCTTCAATGGAGGTTCTAGAGAGAAGATTCTTGGAGGGAATAGTAGTTGGGTTTTGATTTGGGGTCTTGGGCTATAATGCTTTAATGAATTAGTTTAGGGTATTATTAGCTTATATAGGTGATTAATTAACTAATTAACTAACCTCCGTTAACCCCTAATTAATTACCTAATAAATTCCCAAACACCTAACTAAAAACTAAAACTCCAAAAACTGGCAGCACCTACACCCCTCCACCTACGGACCGTAGGTGGAGCTACTGGACGTCAATCACCTCCATGGTTCGCACCTGAGGCTTAGATTTGCAGGACTAGTGTAGGCCTTGACCTACGCCCATGACCTACGGAGCGTGGTCTGATCTACTGGCCGTAGATGGCCATCCGTAGGTCACTATAGTTTTACAATTTAGGGACTGCTTTGGGGTCCTCCTCAAGGACCCCTTGGGTGGTCTTTGGGGAGTCTCACCCAGACTTTTAAACCCTAAAACCTCTATTCTACATATGGGAACCATTTTTACATGTTTTAACCCTCATACGACACTCCAAAACTCTTACCAAAGGCTCTAGAACTCACTAGTTCAACTCACTAAATTACAGGGTGTTACATGACCTTTCAACCTTAGAATCATCATATTTTGAGAAAAACTTTTACATAATGTTCATTATGTGTTTATAAGAATGACCTTTTAATTAACACAGCAATTATATTATAATCATATTCATAAAACATATACAATGAATCCACAATCATGTATAATCCTCATGTTTTACCTCTTGGGTCAAGGATCACATTCCATCCCGCCCATATAGATTTACTACATTAGATATGGAAAACAACATGATTCAATTAACTAATTATTACAAGCACAATCTCATATTATTCTTTATTCATCAATTCTCCCACATCACAAAGGCATAAATTGGAAAATAGGGGATTTCATGGGTTCTTGAGGGAATTCATCATAAAAGAACAATAAATCATCAATTCAATCACAATATATCATAAATCAACCATTAAAAACGTTTTTGGAAAGAACCCATAAGATTGAAGTCAAACCCTAACTTTTAGGGAAATCACTAGATTAGAAATTAAGTTTAGAGGGGCTTCATGGATGAAGACTATCCATGGTTGAAGGATTACCATACCTTAGGTGAAGAAATACAAAAAAATTTTAGTAAAAAAGCCTCTTTCTTCAAACCCTAACTTGATTCTCTTTTT
>JAJOOP010002488.1:0-17527 GCA_029582705.1 Solanum chacoense
TGCATTCGAAACCTCATGGTATGGTACTGGAGGAACTGCGTTAGCATTTCGTGCCTTAGAATTCCTTGGGTAAGCTCTACGAGGTATGATCTGAAACACATAATGATAAATTAGAAAGGAGATCATATGCACGCACGATAAGAATAACAAGAAAAGTGAAGGTTTTCTTAAACCACTTTGTAGCCTCCCTATCATTAAATGTGGTGCACTTCACACCCATGAAAGAGACTCTACTTAGTGTGGCTTTCAGACATCCTAGGACTCTTGAACCTAATGTTATGATACCGTGTTTTTCACACCACGAGGCTACCTCCTTCACGTAAAAATGGGACCTAGGATCACGAGTGACCCCAAGCTAACCCTGAAGATGGCATATCATAAGCATACTAAAACAACTAAATAAAGAGATAAAATGCGGAAGCTTAAAATAATAATTAACTGAATGATGGGAATGCCCTATACTGATCTTAACATAGATAAAATATTACGAGTTTAGTGATACTGAAAAATGACTCAAAAACAAAAGTTGAGTCTAATACTGTGTCTGAAAAAAACCTCTACTGACTAGAATTGTCGGGACATGCCCCCAACTAACTCTAAAAAAACTGAAATTGAAATAAAAGATTGAATAGATAAAACATGTATATTTTCCTCAAAGTATGAGGACTCTCCACTGAAGCTACTGAAATGCGGATCGAGAATCGATTTATGTGTGATGTGGATACTGAATGACTAAACCTACATTACGAAAGGATGTAGCGCAGAGTATGCGTTAGTACTTGGAAGATACTAAGCATGCAGGATATAAAATATAACTGACCAAAGTACATAAATTGAACAAAGCATACTGAGCAATGATATAATCTAAACTGAATGTAAATGCGTAAATATACTGAAGATTGAGCTAAATGCAATGACAAAGTACTAATCTAGAACATGACCTACTGAGACTGAATGTTGAGATATATCTAAAAAGCTGGTCAAATTCACTAAATTCTGACTGTGGGAGCTACTATTAACCGAAGTAAAACCACGTGAGCTAATAGTGGAGTCCGATGTATACCTTGCCAGGGGTAGAAAGGCATGACTGGCATTATCACTAAATTTGATGCCCACAGAGGGGACTTAACCTATGGGGGCACGTAGTTCTGTTACTATGAGGGTATGATGAACCCTAGTTCAACTCGGTGCTAAGTCTACTCCCAACTGGAAATGTGTAAGCCACAACATAAATGAAATTTTGGATAGCTCAATGTTCTGACATGCAAATCTGAGAATGCTACATTTACGAAATGACAATGAAATATTCGAAACTGGAGCATGTATATTTGTTTAACTAACCTAAAAAGTGTAGTTCATGAACTAGAGAATCTACACAACTAGGGATCTGAGTTTCATGCTAGGAACTAAACAACTAATTCACGAAAACATGATAATTTGATTAAGAACACTATAACAGCTAATTCACAACAATTTCAAGGTTTTAGAAACCCTAGGTCTAAACATGATATCAAGAATCAAGAATCTGACTTAATTCTAAGGATCTAGTGGAAGAAAGGAATTCACTAGTGAAATCCCACATACCTGGTGACTAATTTCATGGAGAAACCTTTCAATTTCAAGGTTGGAACTAAAGAAAACCTACTACATTCTTTGAGAGGGATTGGTCAACTTTTTTCTCCTCTTTTGCTCTAATTTTGATGAATTTTAGTGAATGGATCATTTAGGATACAGTCTGACTAGAATACTAGGCTAAAACTGAGTAAAATGAGGTAGTTTGGGTGTAAAACGATGTAGTTTTAATGCCTAATGCATAGGAGAAAAAACTGAAATGACCCTGACTTAAAAGTTGACGGAGTCATCGCCAGACCTGACCAACGGACCGTGGACTGGCCGATAGTCTGTCCTAGCAGGGCGTCATTTGGCAGCTGGGACTGCATGCTGATGGCAACGATCCACAGACCTGGACTACGAATCGTGGTCCCACCTACGGTCCGTAGGTTCAACCGTGGCTCATGATTTTCTGGAAATTTTTGGGTGGTCAACCACGGACCCTGCCTACGGTCCATGGCATAGAACACAGGCCGTGGTTTGGGCTCCGTCGGTGGCACCTGCAAACTCAGAAAATCTATCGTTGGCTCTCTTTTGAATAAGGGTGTTACACCCCGTAGGATTTTAAGTCCCCACTGTTGGGCATCACAATTAGTGATCACGTCAATCATGCCTTTATACTCCTGCAAGGTATATTGGGTCCTCTCGATGGGGTGTATACATCGGATTTATGTCGGTTAAAAGTATCTCCCACAGTCAGACTCATAGTGCATTTGACCATGTTTTTAGTACATATTTAAGTATTCAGTTGAGCATGTCATGTTCATGATTAGCACTTGGTCATTGCATTCAGCTCACGTTTTCATTTATCTTTTCAATATTTACAGTATTGCTCAGTTATGTTTTTTTCAGCTTTCATATGTTTGTTCAGCTTAGTATCTATATCCTACATGCTCAGTACATTCAAAGTACTGACGCATACTCTGCGCTACATCCTTTTATGATGTAGGTTCAGGTACTCAGCATTCAGACCGTGCTTCGATTGATCCTCGATCCATATTCAGCAGCTACAGTGGTAAGTACTCATACTTCGAGGACAATAGACATGCTTTCATTTCAAACTGACAATTTAGTTTCAGTCTTGTTAGAGTTAGATAGGGGGCATGTCCCAAAAACTCAACTCAATTTGAGGCTTTTCAAACATACTATTAGAATTAGCTTGGGTTGATGAGTTTATCTTTCAGTTATTATTAAACTCTTAGTATGTTTTATATATTCATACTATCGGGGTATTACCCATTTTTAGTTATCCACTATTTTAGCTTAAGCAAAGTTTATGTTTCGTTCAATTATTCTCAATATGCTGATATATGCCAGACAGAGGGTTCACTTGGGGTCACTTGTGATCCTAGGTCCCGTGTTACGTCAATGGGGTAGCCTCAGGGCGTGACAAGTCAAGTTGTAGATTCAATCCCTTTGAGATCTTCATTCTTATGTTCTTCAATATCCACAACACTACTCTAGCCTTTATTTGATTACTGACTTTTTCTACCTCAGCTTGTGTAATTCTATGGTCCACTCTATTTTTTGCTCATCATCTTTCGTGCAGTTCTTATCCTTTTGAATATCAGCAACTTCTCGTTACAATTTGCGAATCAGTTTTCTTGCATTTTCTAGTTGTATCTTCAAATGTTCCTTTTGCTCCTTATCCTTTTCTTGATTTTCTTCGGTATGTTCAATTCCATTTTAATATCATTTGAATGAGGAACAGTGTCTAAACCTTTTTCTTCAATTTAGAAATAGAACACATATCTTCGTCTCATGCTGCAATGAGTAAATCATATTTATAAGGAATCATGTTCTTGGCATCTTCATAGAATGAAACATAATCAGCACTGATCCAATTAAATCTAGAGAAAGCATAATTGGCAAAATAAAATGTGTCATACATGCTAGTAGTTGTCCCATAAGTGAGATAAAACACCAACATAGACTGGATTTATTTAATCAACATTTTTTTGGAATTTTCGTGCATTTGGCTCTGGGAGAATTTGTTTGTTTTGGTGTCTCCATTCTTAATGAAGGATTCAACTTTAACTTTATCTCTTTTTGTTCTCCCTCTTCATTACAAGGTATAAGCAAAAAGAATAGGAGGAAGTCGAATCAATCCTTTTTGCTGATTCCTTGGGATGAAGAGGGAGAACAAGGAGAGAAAAAGTTAAAGCTAAATCCTTTATTAAGACTAGAGACACCAAAACAAACATATTCTTCGCAAAGCCAAATGCATGAAAAATCTTTAAAAGTTGTTGATTGATGAAGTCTAGTCTATGTTGGTGTCTCATATCACTTCTAGGACGACTACTAGCATGGATGACATCGTTTATTTTGATAATTTTGCTTTTTTCACATTGAATTGGATCAGTGTTGATTATGGCTCATTCTATGAAGATACCAATAACATGATTGCTTGTAAATAAAATTTACTCATTGCAGAGAGACGAAGATATGTGTTTTGTTTCAGAATTTTTGCAAAAAGTTTTAGATGATGTTCTTCGTACAAATGATATTGGAAAGAGAATTGAACATACTCTAGAAAACCAGGAAAATGTTAAGGAGAAAAAGGAACTTTTGGAGATACGAATAGAAGATGCAAGAAATTTGATTCATAGATTGAAACGAGAGGTTCTTGATATTCAACAAGATGAGAAGTGGATGAAAGACTATGAAAAAAAACATAAAGCAGCCCATAGGATAGTCCAAGCTAAGGTAGAAAAAGTCAGTAATCAAACATAGGAAACTACTAGTGCAGTGAAATATAGAGCAACACAAGAATGAAACTCTCCATGGGATTAAATCCACCGCTCGATTGCTATTGTCTTATGTATAAGAGAGAGAGAAGTAAAACATGAAATAATAATAACGCATACTAATATGTTATTCTCTCTAGTTCAACGTGTTTTAATTAATGGGATCAATATAAGTAGGACCAATTTTCAAACATTGAATCCATATCCTCTTTAAATAAATGTGAAGTTGAATATGGAAAAATCAATTGAGGTTGATGAATGAAGATTTGTACAGAGAAGTCCCACTTTGGGGAGATGCTTTTCCTACCAAAGGCAGCTTTCATAGTGTAGTCCTACAGAAATGTAATAGTAGTATCCTAATTTTTAAAAATCAATCACTTAAGTATATTATAAAGGGAGAGTCTTACACAAAAAGAATGTTCCTCTTGCAAATTAAAATTAAATAATTGAAGTTGAACGATAAACAACAAAACTAAAACAAAAATAAATTGAAGGAGAAATTTCTATTGATTAAATTTTGTACTTTTTGGGAAAATGCAAATTTAAGGATTGTCTCAATGGACAAATAGAACGATTGTTATGAATTGTAGAAACATATATAGTTTACTTAATTAAGAATTCATTTATTATAAGGATATTATTGTAGTACTAAAGTCATTACAGTTTGGCACAAATTCTTACATTTCAAACTAAATAATAATATGCAGGGCAAGAGATGTGATGTTTCTTAAAATACCTCCCTCTATAGCAGCATAAATCTATTGTCAATTGAGCATCAGCCACTTCAGCCTAAAATAAATGGAGTGCAAACATTAAGGGTGTCATTTAGATACCTCGTGACTAGATACAGGTTCATGAGCAAAAACTAGATATACACTATGTTCACCAATCTTGTCACTCCCTTTTCAAAAAACTAACCAAATCACTTAAAATACTAGTCATTTGAAGGAACCACCCGTCCTCGGTTCCCTCTTGACTAAAAATGAAGCATATATATAGCTTTAAACTTAAACCTAGAAAAGCAATAGAGAAAACACTTGCAATGCAACAAACGAATGGCTACCAACTTAGCATTCAATAGGACTATAATAAAAAGATTCAACACCACTTAAGAAGAGCTAATCTAAGGAATAGCTAAAGTTACAATAAACAATATATTTGAAATCTCTTTCATTTAACTTAGAAATAGAAAAGTAATCAATTAAATTTATCATAGAAAAGCTAACAATAAAAACCCTAAACACAAATATATATTAATAACACGGATGTAAAATTATTCACTTCTAATGAAACATAAACAAAGACATAGCTAGAATTTTATAAAAGTTTTAATATGTAAAACTTGATTAATGTAAAGTTATATTTTTATGGAATTAACATGTCGGATATTACCTGAAAGATTTCTGCTTGAACTAATGAATGTGCCTAATCTTACTAGGATGCAAGTGGCAACCTATCTTCAGGTACATCCTTAAGAAATATTCATCGCGTCAAGAATGTCATTCGAGTAACAACTATAGGCTCATGAAGGCCATTAATATACCAAAAAAATGAGTGTGGCGGCTAAGTGAAATTTAGGGTTTGATGGCTAAAGGAAGAAGAGTGAAGCCTTTATAGATCAAAAGAGACCTTAAGCTTCTTAAAAGTTTTTAAATTACCTCTATGATTTGTATTATTTGTCAATTAGTCCTTCTCAACTTTTGACTACACGCACATATAGTCCTTTTAATTTAGCATTAAATGTCAGTTTTATATTTAAACCTTTTTTATAATTATTCAAATACATTCACATGATAAATGTGTCTCCTGAACATCTCACATTGATATGACAAATCACATGACTTATACTTATAGTGTATTTTCTAATTTATCATTTGGTAGATAGTACAGAAGCAATTTTTCCATGTATTAGACTCATGGTTTTGGCAATTTCTATTCTTTTCTTATTAAATATTCCAATTCAATATATTTGAAGTCTAAATTTCTTACCAATATCAATGTAAAAGATAAAAACTTAACACCATCACAACAATTCTCTAAAAAGATAATAAATTATTTACATCGAATATTTGCATGCCTCTAATGAATACAAAATGTGTATTTCAATATTACTTAGTAAAGATATTATATATTTTAGTTATCTTAAAGTTAAAGATGTGTATTTTAATACTTCACTAGCAACCTTCTTTTGCTTCACTGTTCCCTCGACACCCTTACACTTCCTCCATAAAAAGTTGAACACTTTTCAACGTTGCTTTCCATATAGCACCCAATATATCATCTCCTCTTTTTTTGTGTAAGTCGCTCTATCTGCAAATTTAGGAAATTTTATTCATCTCCTCTTTTTTTGTGTAACTCGCCGTACTTGCAGATTTAGGAGACATTATTTATTACAAAAGTATTTCTCAAGTAATATGTAATAAATTTACTAGCTTGGAAAATATTATAAATGCAGTGATTGAATTTATTCTCACATTGAATCTATGAATATCTGGACATTGTTATCGCAGTCAAATCATGTGAAAACAAAGAAACAATATCTTATTAATTGAATGCAAAAACTAAATGTGGCGTGCTGGAATTTTGATTTGTCATTATATTTTTTCGATAACTTTTTTCATTTTATACTTGTTCTAATGGTAGAAAACAAAGAGTTTTTTTTACTTTCTCTTTAATGGATGGATTTTGAATACGTTGAATGCAAATAAATTGCAGGTAAGTTATTTACTATGGTCTATTTTGATTAAGGTTAGTGAATAAGCTAGGACGTCCCTATATCTCCTGTACTTGCACGGGCTATTATTTCCATCCTCTTTATTCAAAACCCTCTCTACTTAAAATATTTATTATTTTTTTAGAGACAAAAAGATTTATTTAGCATATAAACAAATTTTTGGATATATTTTTAGTAGATAAACAAGTTTTCCAATTATGATACTAGGTCAAATAGGAGGTTTTGGGTTAAAAATGAGTTGGTTCGAATATTTCTTTTGTTAAGAACCAAGTGTTGCATCAGTAATAATACAGTAGTTGAATATATCACTTTCCATATTGATTAACCTTTTCAATGAAATAATAAATATTAAGTGACTATTGTATTTATTTATTAATATTCTCTGATTTTTTACTAAGTCAAAAAAACTCATTTGACTTACTAGCCTTTGACCAATGGTTAGGTATAACACCCTAAAAGATTTAAACTAAGATCTGAACCATTCTACATAAGCATATAGGTTTGTACTGAGTGATACCTAATTGTGCATCAGTGTTAAGATCAACTTTTAGGTATGGAAGTGTTTTGGAGATTAATAAAGGTCAAACGAATCCTCTAGCACAATGTTGAGTTGCAAGCTTTCTTACATGTTGAGTTTCGATAACAAATTTTACTTGGGTAAACTTCACCTTAGTATATATATTTGAGTCTCTTTTTCCAATGTCGCCAACCACTTGTCAACCTAAGGTCGGAGTCAAAAGTTATGATCATTGTAGGTTTGTCATACATTTTGTTTTATACATATGTTTGGCTGGAGTGGAATGGTTTTCCACTGGCGAAAGCCTATGTGCCACCCATTGAAGAAAAATTAAGAGGTATTCTATTTGTACATGTATTTCACCTGTGTTCAACAACTTTGCATCTTTGAAATAACGGTAGGCCGACAAGAAATCATTTAAGTTGATTGTAGTATGATTTGTATACCTTTTGACCATTCCTTCAAGTCCTAGAAGTGGTTCTCTAAATCACTCCTCCATCAACGTAAGTCATTAAAGGATAACAAAAGTAGGGGTGAGTATAATCCACATGTACTCAGTATGCTTGGCCCATTGAGTATAAATAAATTAATAATAGTGACGAAATAAACTACGAAATGCTTCCACCTGCATTTAGAAAATTCTCATTCCTGCATTGGTGCCACCAGTTTATATAAGAATGGTGCAAGTGAAGTAAACACATAAGGTTAAAACCAATTTCTCATATCAACGGGAAAATTACAATACAATCAAGGATGACCAAAGCACCGCAATACAATGATAAATTTGTAAGATGAAACCAACGTTGTTGTACGAACTATCGTATAAACCTTGTCGAGCTTTAGCTTCCACACAAGAAGCAATGGGGGACTCACAGTCCATATATCAATCTCACAATCTCAATATATCATCGACTTTGCACCTTGCTTCTAATCAAGGATAAATGTAAGGTGTCTCAAAATAGTACTTCTCCAATTTCTCATATTACCATGAACAATATTATGATGAATGACGATGAATGCAACACAACATAGAGGCATAATCAACTCAATATAACTCTAAAGTCCAAAGCTCCCAAACTCAATAAATCATGATATACATCCTCACATGGAAAAAGTGGTGGAAAAATTCATTTGAAATACTAGTTAGAGAATAACATTATTCTCATTTCAAAATGCAAGAATAGAAAGCTCAACCCCTCTCTCGGGCAAATATCTGGTATCAAATGTCTCCAAGGCTATTAATTATATCATAATTCTCCCACATGGGCTACACATTACAAATAAGCCCACATACATGTGAAACAATAAAGTCTACAATTTCCAACATCTGAATTTCATGCTATGATCCCAACCTATAATCGTGTTCATTAGAAATATCAATGACCTAATATAGAAAAAGGAGAAGTCAAACCTTCCTTGAAGGCTGAAACTTCACTCTAACCACACTACTGAAACTTTTTTTTTCTACTAATGAATCATTGAAACGATCCCCCAACTATCAAGAATGGAAAGGATTCATCAAAAGAACTCCAACAATATCTATATTGCTAAGGTTAGAAACCTGGGCTAAAATAGTTCAAAAATCTCTTTGATATAATGAAGGGTAAAATAAGACTTTTGTTTGAAAAACATGTTCTACAGGTAAAAAGTAATTTGTGCTTTAAAAACCCATTAAATCGAGAAAGAAATGAGTTCCAAATCAGAAATTACCAATTTTTCAAATTGGGGGGGGGGGGGGCTGAAGAAAACCCCAAACCCACATTTGTAATCTTGATTTAAAGGTGTTTTGGAAGATGCAATTCAAAGAAATCGATAAGAAATTGATATAGATACTTACCCAAACGAGCTTCCACAACAAATCCCATAACAATCTCTTTTCCTAAGCTCCCAAACGAGTGAAAATGGGAAAATTCAAGAATAACATTGCTCATGTCTAAAATATGAGGTTTGTAAACACATCCTAAATGCTGAGAACACGGCCAACAAAATTGCCAAAGCTCGCGAACGCGAGAACAATGTCCTGATTGTGGAGCGGTGTTCAGTCGTGAATGCACTCAATTCCAACCTTGATCATTGTGCTCAATCCATAAGCACTCGTAGTGTACACATGGGGATCGCTAATGCAGTGCACTTGCACCAGATACAAGAAAACAGAAAAGCTTATACTAAAAGGTACTGATCGGATCCTCGAAAATTGATCAGTTTCCGATAAAATTAACCAGACATGCTACCCCACTATGTTCGACATTCTAATCTCAAAAGAATCTTTGGATTCCTGAAAAAAAGATTGTTATGACTAAAATATCCTTCCAAACCTCTCTATAAGCCTAAACACTCGTTTGTTCTCCTAAATACCCAAATCTCAACCTAAGGCCTTAGTACCCTAACCAACTCCTTTACTCAAAAAATTTGACATTCTGGACACAACAGAATTAAAAGAATCACCATCTGATGCTCGGATCTCATAACGTTGACCAAAGTCAACAATTATAATATAATTCAACTAAAATGGATCAAATCCATCAAAATCTCACCCAATCACATCAGGGACCACTCTAATCTTTCCCGCAACATAATTAAATATGAAAATGTTGAGGGGGAGGGGAAAATGGTTATTTCACACATAAATGTAATTTCTCAAGAAATGGGACATTACACTATCCACCACTAAAGCACACGTTCGCCCTCGAACAAAAAGTAAATTAAGGTACTTGAAGGAGGGAAAAGCTAAGGGTATCTACGATGCATCTCGAACTCGACCTCCCACATAGCCTCCTCAAAAATTTAGTGCCTCCATTGCACTTTCAGTGAATCAATATAGTTGGATCTAACCTTTTTTGTCCTATCCAAGATAGAAATAGGCTCCTCCTCAAAGGACATTTCTTGATTCAAAGCAACTGAGTCCCACTGAATCACATGGGAATCATCATGACAGTATCTCTTAAGCATCAAAACATGAAACATGGGATGGAACACTGAAAGGTTTAGAGGTAAAGCCAACCTATAGGCTACATCTCCAAACTTTCTCACCAATGCCAAAGGATACTTAGAAACATGGGATGTACTAAACTTCCCTTTCTTCCTGAACCTCATCACACCCTTGGTAGGTGATACATTAAGCAAAACCTGCTCACTAATGCCAAAGGAAACATCATGAACACGCCTAGCTACATCATTCTTTTGCCTACTTTGGGCAATCACAAGGTGCTGCTGAAAAATCTCACTCTGTCCATGGAGTCTCTCAATAAATTTGTACCCTAAGGTTGTACCCCCAAATGGATCAAACCATCAAATGGGAGATTTGCACCTCCTCCCATACAAAGCCTTAAACAATGTCATATGAATTTTGTAAAAGGTAACTATTATTATAAGAAAACTTCGCCAGGGGTAGGAATATGTACAACTGATCACCAAAGTCCATGACACAAGACCTAAGCATATCCTCAACTACCTGAATAGACCATTTTGACTAACCATCGGTCTGAGGATGGAAAGCGCTAATCAACTCAAGCTTGCTACCCATGTGCTCCTACATAGAATTCCAAAAGTGTGATGTGAAATCAGTACCTCTATCAAACAACATTGAAATAGGAACTCCATGCAACCATAGAATATCAACAATATATATCTTGGCTAACTGCTCCATATTATAACTACTCTTCACCTGTACTATGAAATGAGCCGACTTGGTCAACTGGACTACAATCATCCAAACAGAATCATACTTACCCTAGGTCAAGGGGTAATCGAGTCACAAAGCCCATAGTAATGCGTTTCCATTTCCACTCGGGAATGGTCATCCTTTGCATTATACCACCCGGTCTTTGATTTTCATACTTCACTATTGACAATTCAAACACTTGGCTACAAAGTCCACAATGTCTCTCTTCATACCACACAATTGCTTCAAGTCATGTTACATATTTGTTACCCTAGGGTGAATAGAATACTTTCAACAATAAGCCTCCTCCAATGTAATATGTACCCAACCACCAACTCTAGGCAAACATATATGGACACAAATCCACAAAACTCTCTCGGGATCAAGAGAAGCCGACTTAGATTATCCTTTCAACAATTTGTCTGGATAACTCTTAACTTGGCCTCATCAAACTAGAGGGCACAAATATGATCCATTAATGTAGACCTAGCCTTAATGAAGAGAAAAATATGGTGAGGTATTGAAATATTAGCCCCAATAAAGTATCTAGAAAATGAATGAACCTCTAAAGCTGAAGGTCTCTCCTCCGCATTAAGAAAGGCTATGATACCCATACTAATTGTTTTCCAGCTCAAAGTATCCACTATTACATTTTCCTTACTCGAATGATAAGGAATGGTGATGTCGTAGTCTTTCAACAACTCCAACCATCTACACTACCTGATGTTCTAATTCGGCTGAGAAAAGAGGTATTTAAGGATATGATCATCGGTAGAGACTTCACAATTCATGTTATAGAGATAATGTATCAATAATTTCAAGATGAAGGCCACCCCTGCTAACTCTAAAACATGAGTATGGTAGTTCTTCTCATTTGAATGCCGAGAATCTTAGGCTATAAGTCTCTCTTTCTATATCAACATGCCACCAAAACCAAAACCCAAAGCATCATAAAATATAACAAATGCCACACCCTTTTCGAGTAATGTTGATTAAGTGTAGAGGTCAATAACTCCTTCAGCTTTTGAAAGCTCACCACGTAATCATTGATCCACTAAAACACCATATTCATCTAAGTCAACATAATCAACAGATATGTTATGGAAGAGAAACTCTTGAATAATTAATGATAATATCCCGCTAACCCTATGAAATTCCAAATCTCGGTATGGGAAGTAGGTCTTTCCCAATCACAAACGATTCAACCTTGTCTGAATCAAACATAATCCCTTCCTTGGTCACTACATGACCCCAGAAAGTCACAAACTCAAGATAAAACTCACACTTAGGGAACTTTGCATACAAATTCTCCTTCCTCAATCTCTGAATAATGTTCCTCAAGTGACGAACATTATCGTCCTCATTATTTGAATAAACAAAATGTCATCAATAAATACAATCACGAAGGAATCTAAATAAGGCTGAAACACATAGCTCATCAACTCTATAAATGCAGTTGGGCCATTAGTCAACCTAAATGACATGACAACAAACTTATAATGCTCATAATGAGTTTTTAAAGCAATATATGAGTTATCAAAAATCCTGAACTCTCAACTGATGGTAACCCGATCTTAAGTCAATCATGAAGAACATTGAAGTACCATAAAATTGGTCAAATAAATCATCAAGGAAGAGTATACTTATCATTGATTGTATTTTGTTTAACGGTCAATAGTTGATGCGGATTCTCATAGTACTATCTTTATTCTTCACAAATAAGATTGATGTACCCCAAGGTGAATCAATAGGCTGAAAAAACCCCTCCGCAACAAGTCTTCCAATTGTTCTATCAACTCCTTCAAATCCAATGAAGTTATCCAATAAGGAGAGATATAAATGGGCTTAGTGCCTGGAACTGTAACACCTCAAAAAAATTAGACTTGGACTATTTAGCAGAAAACAGTAGAATTTGGTGAACTACAATAGGGTTCACGGATCGTGAAAGGAACCACGGTCCGCGGACCTACCCGTGGTTCATATCGACCCAGAAGTGGTGGACCATGAGACCCTTCACGAGTCGTGGACCACCACACGAGCTGTGGGAAGGCTCGCTAGGCAGAAAACACCCAACCACAAGCCTCAGACCACAGAGCCCACCACGGGCTATGGCCTTGATGATGGGCCGTCGTCCTGAGCCAGTAGACCCCCAACCCAAGTGAAGAACCACGATGGCCTTCACAGTTTGTGGTCCTCCACACGGTCCGTGAGAGGGCTCAATGATTGGAATTTCCTGAGGTGTCACCTATGAAGGGGGTGATGAGATTTGGCAAGAAAGGAAAGCTCAGTCCTAGATATGTAAGTCCTTATAAAATCCTGAAAAGGGTTGGTAATGTGGCATATGAGTTATAATTGCCAACAGAACTAGCAGTGGTTTATCCAGTCTTTCACATTTCATTGTTAAAAAAGTGTGTGGGTGATCCGGCATCAATAGTACTATTAGAGAGTGGATGTGAAGGATAGCCTCACTTATGAAAAAGTGCCATTGGAAATTCTTGATCGTTAGGTTCGTAGGTTGAGAAATAAATAAGTCGCTATAGTGAAGTTTTGTGGAGGAGACGGAGCTACTTTGGAAGCAGAAGAAACCATGAATGCCAAGTATCCTCATCTCTTTCCTTCCAATTCCATTTCATCTTGAGGTAATAGTTCTTCTGTAATCTCTTTGTTTATTCTTGTGTAAATTCAGTCTCAGCATCTTGTTCCTTTAGTTATTCTTACATTTCAGCAAATTTACATGTTTTTGGAACTCAGTTCAGTTAGATATATGTTTCTAGTACTTAGTGGTAAGGATTGTAGCTCCTTCCCTCCATACTCAGCTAGTTTAGACTTCATTCGAGGATGAATGTTCCTAATGGGGAGATATTGTAACACCTTAGAAAAATTAGACTTGGACTTTGCAGCAGAAAATAGCAGAATTTTGTGAACCATGGCAGGGTTTAACGACCGTGAAAGGAACCACGGTCCGTCGACCTAGTCGTGGTTGACACCCACCTAGAAGTGGTGGACCATGGGACCCTTCACTGGTCGTGGACCACCACACGAACTATGGGAAGGCTCGTGAAGGCTAGGCAAAGAACACCCAAGCTCATGCCTCAAACCACGGAGCCCACCACGGGTCGTGATCTTGATGACGGGCCATGGGAGGGTCCGTCGTCCTGAACCGCAGACCCAGCCCAAGTGAAAAACCACGATGGACTTCACGTTCCATGGTCCTCCACACGATCTATGGGAGGGCTTGTGGTTGGACCCCCTTTGAACCACTAGACCATGGCCAAATCCACGACCCACTTTACGGGCCATGGTCCCAACAATGGTCCGTCAATGGCTCTGTAGTTGGCCTCCGTCAACTTTTAAGTCACGGTCTTTTTGGTCTTATCCCCTATGCATTGGGCATTTAAAGTACATTATTTTACTTAGTTTAAGCCTGATAATTTATTCAAAACTTATCAAAAGCCGTTATTCCCAAAAATCACCAAAACTTAGAGCAAAAAAGAGAAGAAAGAGGTGCCAGTTTTCCCAAGAATTGACAAAAAAAATTCTACAAGTTTCAGCCCTGAAATCGAAGGATTTCTCCGTAGATTTTGTCACCAGGTATGTAGGATTTGACTAGTGGGTTTCTTTCATCCACTAGGTCCCTAGAATTTAGTCAGATCCTTGATTCTCCATATCTTGTTTAGACCCAGGGTTTGTAAAATCTAAGAAGATTGTTATGATTTCAGTTGTTATAGTATCCATAATCAAAATAGCATGTTTCTTGGAAGGTTTGTTTAGTTCCTTGCATGAAACTCAAACCCTAATTGTGTAGATTCTCTTAATTCATGAATTGCACCTGCTAGGTTAGTAAAACAGATAATCATGCTCTAGTTTCAAATACTACATTATCAGTATATAAATGTTGCATTCTCATATTTCAATGTTTGTATTTGAGTTATTCAGTATTTCAGTTACATTTCAGTCTTCAGTCTTATACATATTCAGTTGGGAGTAGACTTAGCACCGAGTTGGACTAGGGTTCAGCATACTCTTATAGTCCCAAAACTACGTGCTCCCGTAGGAATAAAAGTCCCATCTATTGGGCATCAGCTATAGTGATCACGCCAGTCATGCCTTTATACCCCTGGCAAGGTATATTTGATCCTTTCGATGGGGCGTATATATCAGACTCCATGTTTAGCTCACATGGTTTAATGTGTGTTAATAGTAGCTCCCACAGTAAGACTCTTAGTGCATTTGAACAGGTTTTCGGTATGTACTTCGGTATCCAATTCAACATTTCATGTTCATGATTAGTACTTGGTCATTGCAATCAGTTCAGATTTTCAATTATCTTTTCAGTATTTACATTCTTGCTCAGCCTACAATATTTCTCAGTTATGCCTTGATTCAACTTATATATGTTTGAGCTTAGTATTTATATCTTGCATGCTGAATACATTTAAAGTACTGATGCATACTCTGCGCTTCATCCTTTCATGATGTAGGTTCAGGTACTCAGCATTCAGACCATACCTAGATTGAGCCTCGATCCACATTCAGCAGCTTCATTGGTGAGTCCTCATACTTCGAAGACAATAGACATACTTTCCTTTTATTCTTTACATTTTGGTTTCAATTTTGTTAGAGTTAGCTCAGGGTATGTCCCAGCAACTCAACTCAATTAGAGGTTTTTTCGACATAATAGTAGAATTAGCTTGACTTATTAAGTTTGACCTTTCAGTGTTATTAAACTCTTAGTATGTTTTATACATTCAAACTAGATGGGTATTCCCTATTTTCCAGTTATCTATTGTTTAGCTTCCGCATAGTTTTTTTTATTTAGTTATCTTTCAGTATGCTTATAATATGCCAGACACAGGGTTAGCTTGGGGTCACTTGTGATCCTAGGTCCCGTGTTACGTCAAGGGGGTAGCCCCGGTGCGTGACAAACTTGGTATCACAGAATTAGGTTCAAGAGTCTTAGGATGTTTGAATGCTGCACTAAGTAGAGTCTCTTTCATAGGTGTGAAGTGCACCACATCTAATGAGAGGGAGGCTACGAAGTGTTTTAGGAAAACCTTCACTTTTTTTATATTCTTATCGTGCGTGGGTATGATCCAAATTCTCCTTTCTAATTCATTGTTATGTGTTTAAGATCATGCCTACTCGTAGAGGCAACGCATGGAATGCTAATGCACGCAATTCTAACACAACTCCTCCAGTCCCGAACCATGAGGTTAAGAATGCAGTTCCTACAAACACTAATATTAGAGCAGTTGCAGCTAGGGTTTGAGATTTTGTTCGGATGAATCCGCCCGAGTTTTAAGGGTCACAAGTTGGTGAGGACCCACAAAACTTCATTAATGAGGTTAAGAAACTTTTTGGAGTGATGCAAGTAATTGGTAATTATAGGGTGGAGTCGGCATCCTACCAGCTTAAGGATGTAGCTCACATTTGGTTCACTCGGTGGAAAGAAAATAGGGGTGCAGATGTAGCTCCTGTGACTTGGAGAGTTGGCAAAATAGCCACCTTAAAGACTTAATGTGACATTAAGTCACAAGTCTTGAATAATTTGTAGTATACTCACTATTAATGGCGTCATCCACATGCCCTAATTGGCACATACAAAAGACCTCACTAAGTTTCCATATCTCCACTTTTGTCCCCCCCCCCCCTTCTTTTCCAACGAATTTGGAATAATATGTATCTATTTGCATTTTTTAAAAATTATATTAGAAAATATAAAAAAGCCAAATAAGAAAGTAGAGCAGCTCATTTTTGTTGCTGTAGAAACTGACGATTCCGGTTAGTTTTTTGGCCAAAATATCCACTTTCAAGGTAAAATCATCTGCATCTCCTACTCCATTTTCATTTTTACTCCATTTTCTTTAAAAACAAAGCTTTAAAATAATTTTCCTGCCATTCTAGAAATTTGAGAAATCTTCCATAATCACTTGATAAATCATTAAAAGATACATTTGTTTAGTTTAAATGCATTAAAAAATGTTTCACCATTGCAGGAGCTAAATTTCATAGCCTGATCTCATCTAGTCGCATTTATGTACGGATTCCATACCTCATAGACTGATATTGTAATGTAGTAATCATATTTGTAGTATATAATGGCAGTAGCTGAATTTATTGTTGCTAGTGGAGATTATATAGGAGTATGGGAGGAGACTCCCAAAAGCTAGAATTGGAAATCTTTTAGTTAGACGACAGTGCCCATTGCATTGCATCGCAATGGTTCATATGACGATATGATTACAAGCGTAATTGAG
>JAJOOP010002489.1:0-11415 GCA_029582705.1 Solanum chacoense
TATATGAACTCTTGGGAGTAGCTGTTTCTTTTATAGATTTGTTGACAGGGGCCTTGCCGGCCGAGGGCTTAGTTTTAAGCCGAGATATACTTGTTTGTTTTCTTGATTGTGTGTGGCTGTCATGCGCTAGTAGCAAATGGTTCAGCAGGTTCGGCTCAGTCCTAAGTTTTGGCATTAGGAGCCAGTTGCGCCCCTTGAGTTTGGGGTGTGACAAACTTGGTATCAAAGCAATATCGTATCCTAGTGAGTCTGCAAGCCGTGTCTAGTAGAGTTATTATTTATAAATGTGTTGCGAACCACATTCGATAAGCAAGAAGCTATCGGGCATGTTAGAATGACTATCCTTTTTTTTCTCACCTCGTTCTATAGAGCGGTTTCTTAAGGGTTAATGTTTCTGGCTTATAATTGCTACTTGTATGGACATAGAGATGGCTGACACCTGATAGACCACAGCTAGCCAGGGGCTAAATACAGCTGCAGGCGAGGGTACCGGCAAGGTACCACAGGTGGAGGTAGCCCATTGTAAGATCCAGAGAAAGACATCTTCTCAGCCCTCTATAGCTTCTCCACCAGTTCAGGTGCCTCCGAGTGCTACAGGACTTCTGGCTCCACCAGCAGTACCACTTTTAGTTCCTCATATTGCATCTGATCAGGATTTCAAGAGTGTAGTATATATATTAGCACAGTTAGTAGTTGCACAACGCTAGCCAGTTGCGCCAGATGTTGCCGGACCTTCTGAAGGGCCCGAAAGTTTGAGAGTTCATAAATTTCTTTCCTTGAATCCTCCACAGTTTACAGGGACAGATCACAGAGAGGACGCTCAACACTTTGTTGATCAACTTCATAGGATCTTTAGAGTCATGCATGTCTCAGTGACTAAGTCAGTCAAGTTAGCAGCATTTCGATTGCGCGATATTGCAGTATTGCGGTACGAAAGTTAAGAGAGATCTAGGGGAAAAGATGTATATCTACCCACTTAGGATAGCTTTACAAAAGCTTTCATAGATCATTATTTTTCTCGAGAGATTAGGGATGGCCGGGTGGACCAATTTTTGAACCTACAATAGGGCAGCATGAGTGTCCGATAGTATGGGCTGAGATTTGAATATTGGATAGACATGAACCAGCATTTGTTGATACGATGCATGATAGGGTGAGTAGATTTGTGGGAGGGATCGACTCAGACTATATCGACACTTGTTATACCGCTGCAATAAATAATAATATGGATATCTCACTAATTCAGGCCTTTTCACAAGGCATAGAAGATCATCGACATCTATAGTATATGAGTGAGAGGGTCTCTCTCGAGAGAGAGAGAAGAGGGTTAGGCATGCTGGTTCACATGGAAATTTTCAGGGTGGTCCCAAACCCAGATATTTTATTAGGCCACCTAGACCTCCACCACAACAGTTGCAGGGTAGTAAATTTGATCATCAGGAACAATTAGGCATAGGTGAGGGTTCACGAGCATCAGACTCTCACCAGAAGAGGGGTTCAGGCCAGGCTTGGACAGCCCCACCGTGTTGCGCTACTTGCGATAGGATGCATTTTGGGAGGTGCAGACAGGGTTCCACAGGTTGTTATTCTTGTAGACAGGAGGGGCATGGCTGGAGAAACTGCCCGACCATAGGTCAAGGTGGTATAGGTCAGTCGACCAGGTTAGTAGTAGGTTCCTTCTCATCAGCACAGTCTACAGGGCGTGGACCCCAGACTTCAGCAGGTAGAGGTAGAGGTAGAGGCAAAGGAGGACAGGGATCATCTAGTTCTGGTAGTGGATAGAACAGTACATATTCATTAGCCGATCGACAGGTCTCAGAGTCATCACCAGATGTTGTGACAGGTACATTGATTGTTTGCTCCCATTGTGTTTATGCTTTGATAGATTTTGGATCTACTTTGTCTTATGTTACTCCAGTTATTGCGGGGAAGTTATGTATAGTAGCAGAGTCATTAGATAGACCATTTATTGTATCTACACTAGTTGGTGAGTCTATTATTTCCAGGAGAGTCTATCGAGGTTGCACGGTAGAAATTATGGACCGTCAGACCTCTGTAGACCTCATAGAGTTAGAGATGGTTGATTTCAATGTCATTGTGGGTATGGACTGGTTAGCATCTTACTATGCTAATGTTGAGTGCCAGACAAAGATTGTTAGATTCCACTTTCCAAGAGAGGCAGTTCGGGAATAGAAAGGCGATACAACAACACTGAAAGGTAGGTTTATTTCCTATCCTAAGGCGAGGAGGATGATTACTAAGGGTTGTATTTATCATCTTGTTCACATTCATGATAAAGTTGTAGAATCACCAACTCTTCAGTCTATTCTGATAGTTAATGAGTTTCTAGATGCATTTCCAGATGAGATCCCTAGTATCCCTCCAAAATGGGGAATTGATTTTGTTATCAATATGCTACCAGGTACACAACCATATATATCCCTCCTTATAGAATGGCTTTTGTTGAGCTAAAGGAGTTGAAGGATCAGCTGAAAGACTTGCTGGATAAGGGCTTTATTAGGCCTAGTGCTTCACCATGAGGTGCGCCAGTGTTATTTGTAAGGAAGAAAGATGGCTCACTAAGAATGTGTATTGATTACTGACAGCTGAATAAGGAGACTATAAAGAATAAGTATCCCCTTCCGAGCATCGATGACTTGTTTGATCAGTTACAAGGTGTTGAGTGCTTCTCAAAGATTGATTTAGGATTAGGGTACCACCAGATACGAGTTCGAGAGAAAGACGTTCCAAAGACAACTTTTAGAACCAGATATAGACACTTTGAGTTCTTGGTAATGTCTTTTGGATTAACTAATGCCCCAGCAGTGTTCATGGGCATGATGAATAGTATATTCAGGCCGTATCTAGACTTGTTAATGATTGTATTTATTGATGATATTTTGGTATATTCACGTTCAAAAGTTGAGCATGCAAATCATCTGTGAGCAGTCCTTCAGGTTCTTCGAGACCGAGAAATTTATGCAAAGTTCTCTAACTGTGAGTTCTGGTTGGACTCTGTAGCTTTCTTAGGCCATATTATATCAGATGCAGGCATTGCGATTGATACAAAAAACATTGAAGTCGTAAAGACTTGGCCCAGACCCATGACTCTGACTGAGGTTCGTAGTTTCTTGGGGTTAGCAGGGTACTACAGAAGGTTTGTAGAGGAGTTTTCTTCACTTTCAGCACCATTAACGAAGCTGACTCAAAAAGTAGCTATGTTCTAGTAGACTGAGGCTTGAGAGCATAGTTTCCAGGAGTTGAAGGATAGGTTGACATCAACACCAGTTCTAGCATTACCAGATGGTTCAAAAGGCAATGCAGCATTCTATGATGCTTCTAGTGTTGGGTTGGGATGTGTTCTAATGCAACATACTAAGGTTATCGCATATGCTTCAAGGCAGTTGAGAAAGCATGAGAAGAACTATCCGACCCGCGATTTAGATTTGGCTGCAGTTGTGCATGTGTTAAAGATCTGGAGACATTATTTGTATGGCGTTCATGTTGACATCTTCACAGATCATAAAATTCTTCAATATATCTTTAGACAGAAGGAGTTAAATCTGAGACAACATCGATGGCTTGAGTTACTGAAAGACTACAATGTGGATATTGTATATCATCTAGGAAAGGCGAATGTGGTAGAGATGCCCTCAGTCGATGATCTATGGGTAGTTTATCCTAGTTAGGTGTTACAAAGCATGAGCTAGCACAAGAGCTTTATCAGTTAACTAGCTTGGGAGTTAGATTTTTAGAGGCAGAAGATAATGGGGTAATAATTCAGGACACAGCCGTATCATCTCTAGTTGTAGAAGTAAAATCACAGCAACAAGAGGATCCTAGCTTAGAGCAGCTCAGACCCAAGGTTCATAATCAGCAGTCTTTAGCATTTGATATAGCAAGAGATGGAGTCCTTATATATAAAGATCGATTGTGTGTTCCGAATGTTACAGGGCTTTGACATCAGATTATGGAAGAGACACATCATTCTCGTTATTCTATTCACCCTGGTTTGATGAAGATGTACCATGAAAATAATAAGATCTATTGGTATCATGGGATGAAGAAGGATGTTGCTGAGTTTGTGGCACAGTGTCCTAACTGCCAACAGGTGAAGGGTGAGCACCAAAAGGCTGTCGGCCTAATTCAGGAGATAGTCATTCCTTTGTGGAAATGGGAAGCAAATAATATGGATTTTATTAGAGGGTTACCTCGATCGTGTTGCAAGTTTGACTCTATTTTGGTAATTGTTGATAGACTAACAAAATCAGCCCACTTCTTACCAGTCAGGGCTACTTTTATGGACGAAGACTATGCAGGGCTCTATATTAGAGAGATTGTTAGGATACACGGTGTCCCAGCATCTATTATCTCTGATAGATAAGCACAATTTACCCCCAAATTCTGAAAGTCCTTTTAGAAAACACTGGGGACACAGCTTAATCTTAGTACAACCTTTCACCCTCAGATGGATGGACAGGTTGAGTGCACAATTTTGACACTCGAGGATATGTTATGGGCATGCACGCTAGACTTCAAAGGAAGTTGGAATGACCACTTGCCTCTTATTGAGTTTGCATACAATAATAGTTATCATTCCAGCATCGCGATGGCACCTTATGAGGCTTTGTATGGGCAAAAATGTAGGACCTCAATTCGATGGTTCGAGGTAGCTAAGTCAGAGTTGATTGGACCCGACTTAGTACAACAGACATTGGAGCAAGTTAAGTTCATTTGGGAGAGGTTGCTAACATCTTAAAGCCTATAGAAGTCATACTCAGATGTGTGACAAAGGGACTTAGAGTTTTGTGTCGATGACTGGGTATTCTTTAAAGTCTCGCCTATGAAGGGTGTTATGAGATTTGACAAAAAAGGCAAGCTTAGTCGAAGATTCATTGGGCCATACCAGATCTTTCGAAGGATAAGACGACTGTCTTATGAGTTAGAATTGCCTTCGGGGCTAGAATCTGTTCATCCAGTGTTCCATGTATCGATCATATGGAAGTGCGTAGGAGACCCTTCTCAGGTTTTCCCAATTGAGGATGTTCATATCACAGATGAGTTTTTCTACGAGGAAACTCCAATTGCCATATTAGATTGGCAGGTTCATAAATTAAGGTCCAAAGAGGTGGCTTCAGTTAAAGTATTGTGGAGAAACAAAAATAGAGAAGAGGTGAGATGGGAAGCTGAGGATGGCATGAGGTCCAAATATCCTCACTTGTTTCATACCCCAGGTTTATGGCATATCAGTTTATATTAGTGCAGTGAGGTTAGATACCAATCTGATTTTTTTTTATATTGTTGCTTATTATTGTTGTTGTTGTCGTTGTATATTTGCTCACATTGTTATTGCGAAGCTATAGTGCTTAGCTATTTATGTCATCCTGTGAGACGCCTAGGTTAGAATTTCTACGTTTCATGTTCCTGGATAGTCACATTTACAAAGAATACTCTACCTAAATTTTGGAAACTCCTAAGGACTTAACCGCGTGACTCAGATTTTTTCATTCGAGGATGAATGTTTCTAAGGGGGGAGGATGTAGCACCCTGACTTTTCAAAACATCTAAATTAACTCGTATCTTTGTGGAACGACAAGGAGGGTGGGTAATAAATTAAGAATGATGTGGTATGTCATATTTTCAGTGTTCAAGGGTTGTATCTCAAGTTTTGAAGTTAGGTAAGTGGCAAAATAAAATTTGGTGAAAGTTATAGTAAATTCTTTTTTAAAGATTTCTCAGAAATTTGGATCAAATGTCTAGGATGTTTTCTCCCAATATATAAAGAGTTATAAGGCCTATAATCCATTAAATTGAAGGCCTACGAGACTAGTTTACAACGCACAACACCCCGTATCCAACCAACATCGAAGTAAAAAGTTATGAGGGTTTTACTACGGACTGCCGGGGTAGAATCCGGGTCGGGTAAAAAATATGGTATGTCGGCTTACTCAACATTTTAAGCCATGAAAACATTTATTTTCACTTCCAAACTAGAAAGAAAGCTTAAGAGAGGGTTCATATGGAGTTCTTGAATGATGAAGGTTAGTTTTTGAAGATTTCTACCAATAAAGGTTGACCCCGTGCCTAGAAACGTGATCTTTACACGTGGCAATATTTTTCCCTTCTATTAGGTGCGTTTGGAGCTAGTTTTTGAAGATTTAAATTTGTAGTTATTGGTGTTTATTCAAGGTTTACACTTGGTTAACTAAGGTAATCATCTCAGGACTATTTTATGATTGTTTTTATGAATTTCTACGAACGTTTCGACAAGTTGGGGCAATATGGCAAATCTGCCGATTTAAGATTAATTATGAACTGTTTATATGTGCGTACCAGCTGTGTGTATAAATAGTTTTTATGAAGCTTAGGACATAAGGAACAACTTTCGTGAAGGAACTACGGTATTTCAACCGTTCATTTGAAAGGTATGTTAAGGCTATTCCCTTCGTTCTACATGTTTCCTTAGAGCTTGGGAGTGATATAATAAAGTAGTTAATGTTTGTGATCTTGTAGATGTAATTGTGAGTGGTTGGCTGCTTGAGTGGTGATAAACCCTCATTTTAGGGACTCATACTCTATTAAGAACGACTTGGAGATTATTCATATATATTGTTTATAGCTAAATTGCTCGCATTTAGCCTATTCAATTGTTTGTTGTCACCTTTGGGGCTATTGTGGTTAGTTGTTGAGCTATGAACTGTCTATGGGGTCTATGATGTTTTCTAATAGGACTATGTTATTTCCAAAGAGGGCTATGTGTTTCCCACGGGGCTATATTGCTACCAAAGAGTGTTATGTGTTGCCTACGGGGCTATTTTGACGCCAAAGAGGGCTATGTGTTGCCTACAAGGCTATGTTGATGCAAAACAGGGATATGTGCAGCCCACAGAGCTATATTGTTGCCTAAGAGGGCTATGTGCTGCCTACGGGGATATGTCGTTGCCAAAAAAGACTATGTGACTTCTTACAAAGACAAGGGGATACCGATAGGAGTATGTAGATTGATTTGGCACCTTCTGGGCTTATGGGTACCTAGGTAGGTGGTATGTTGTTTGTACCTGCCGAGCTTATGGGGGCTTGGTTAGGTTGTTGTTTGATCATTTTTGTATTTTTAGATTCAGTAGTGGGTTAGCATGCTTATCTAAATTTTGACTTCCTTACGTGATTGCTTTTGGTATATTATGATAATTGCTCATTTAGTCTATAGCCTTTCATACTCTGTACATTATTTTGTATTGATGCCCCATTGCCTGGGGGCACTGCATTCATGCATGCAGGTCCCAACAGATGACCCAGTAGACCTCCCCAGCAACATGATTGACTTATTTTTGATTGGCTAGCCCCTTTCCTCCGGAATTGCTAGAATTGGGAGGTTTGTTAGCTTTTGTTGTATATATCTTTATGGGTAGGCTGGGGCCCTATCCCGCCAATCTTTCCTACTCGTAGAGACTTGCAGACTAGTGTGTGGTGTGTATAGCTACGTTATCACCATGATGGCTTCGTTTGTTTGTTTGCTCAAGCCTGTGAGTTGCTTGATGTATTGTCTTTATATATACCTACTTTCAGTTTTAGTATAGATATCATGGTGGCCTCGATGGCCCAATCAGGACTTTTGTGCTAGTTGACTATTTATTTATATGAACTCTTGGGAGTAACTGTTTCTTTTATAGATCTGTTGACAGGGGACTTGCCGGCCGAGGGCTTAGTTTTAAGCTGAGATATACGTGTTTGTTTTCTTGATTGCGTGTGGCTGCCATGTGCTAGTAGAAAATGATTCAGCAGGGTCAGCTCGAGCCTGAGTTTTGGCATTAGGAGCCAGTTGTGCCCCTTTTGTCTAGGGCGTGACAAAAAGCTTCCATCTCATATTCATATCCACTCGGTGCTAAGCATTAATTCCCATATAATACATATTTAAGTCTTGACTTAAGTTCATATTCATGGAGTAATGTCTTGACACTCAATCCAACATAATTCATAGTATAGCTCGTAGATTCAGTAGGTGAGAATAGCCTTTCAACCCTGGAATCATCATATTGTGAGAACACCTCTAATATCAAACCATATTCATACATAAATGTGTACATAAGGATAATCATCCGTCAATACAATAACTAGTTCATAGTCATATTCACTTTACTCTCAAAGTGTTCTAAAAGTATATACATAAACCTCATAATCATGCATAATTTTAATATTTTTCCATTCAAGGACCATAGATCACAATCCATCAATAAATCTAGAATTACTACACAAGACATGGATTATAACATAATTCAAGTAGTTCAATTACTAGATACATAATTCTATCATATTCTACTTGCATCAATCAATACCGACACTTTGAGATCCAAATTGGGAAAATAGGGGATTCATGGATTCTTGGGGAATTCAAGATAAAACCATATAAAAACATCAATATATCCATAATAAAGCATAATTCAATCATTAAAATGAATTTTAAAGGAATCCATGAGATTGAAGCAAACCCTAAATTTTTGGATTTCTAGCTTTGAATTTGGGAATTTTGAAGGGGCTTAATAGATGAAAACTGTCCATGGATGAAGGATTACCATACCTTAGCTTTTATTCTCCAAAGAAATAGAGTGAAAAAGCCTTCTTCTTCAAACCCTAGCTTGACTTTTTTCTTCTTCTTCCTTGGAGTTCTAGAGAGAGTTTTGGAGGAAAAGTGGGTTTTTGATTTGGAAATTTGGAGTTATGAAGAAGATGACTTGATTTAGGGGTCTTAAAACTATATATAATTAGTCTAAATTAATACAAAACGACGTCACTTCATATTAACTTAAAATGGAAAACCCCAAAGTATCCATTTACTAATTCCCAAAAACGGTTCCAGTCATCACCCACGACCCCCTCACAGACAGACCTTGGTTCGACCCACGGCTCATGCAAGTGAAGCGTGGATCGAGGTCTAAGACCAGATCCTGCAGACTCTATCTACGCCCCCTCACCCACGAGGCATGATGGGGCCTACGGGGTGTGTGTGGCCCTTCGGGGGTCACTACCCAAGCACATTTTTGTGCATTCCTCAAGGACCCGTGATTAGTCCTTGGGGTTTGAGCCTTGAAGTTCTTGACACGAAAACATTTATTTTAAGCTACAGGGAGGTACATTTCAAGGTCTAACCTTAACGTCAAGCTCTAGTTTAGCCTACTATTTTCCGAAGTGTTACAATATCTCCCCCTTGGGAACATTCGTCCTCGAATGACAACCCAGACACCTTACGAAATTAAATACTCAAAACGTGTTGCCCATCATACATGGAACATCAAAATAATGCAAAATTTAAAGGAGGAAACTTCAACTCCATCTCAAACATAATCAATGCAATACAAGGAAGTAGGAACTACATCTAACAACCCAATATGCATGAAAATTCAACATTTCTCATATTCATAGGAGGAACTACCTTCTCCAAAAATATCATGCACAACACAATATCATGGAGCCAATATACAATTACTCTAAAAAAAATACTAAAGCATATTCATCAACTCATCCCATAAAGTCAAATAGGCAACTCATAGTAAATGCACAATAACATGAGGCACATAAATCATAAAAAACTCATGTTCTTACTAAACATGAATTTCATCAAGAACATGCATATCATAAGGAAATCATGGAAAAGCACACACAACTCAGATGACTCCCAAAACACTAAAACTCAAGAGGAACTAATTGCCCCAAGCTTGAATAAGAGTAGAAGGAAAGAGATGAGGATATCGGGACTTCATATCGGCCTCGGCCTCCCAACTAGCACCCTCAACTAAATGATTTATTCATAAAACATTCACGGAAGCTATCTCCTTGTTTCATAATCTCTTGACTTGCCGGTCTAGGATTTTTATTGGAACCTCTTCATAGGAAAGGCTTTCATCAACTCCCAACCCTTCTAAGGGAATAATGGATGTCAGATCTCCAATACACTTTTTAAGCATAGAAAATGAAATACCGAATGAACCGGAGCCAAATCATAGGCAACCTTCCCAATAGGTTGTAAGATTTGATATGGGCCTACATACCTGGGACTAAGTTTCCCTTTCTTGCCAAATCTAATCACACCCTTCATGGTTGAGATTTTCAAATAGACCCAATCATTAACTTCAAATTCTAGATCCCTTCTCCTAACATCGGCATAAGACTTTTGTCTACTTTCAGCCGTTCTCAACCTCTCCCTAATGAGCCGAACTTTCTCAATAGCTTCATAAAGCATTTCGGGACCAATAAGTGCAATTTCACCTACCTCAAACCAACCAATGGAAGACTTACATCTCCTACCATACGAGGTTTCAAAGGGAGCCATACCGATACTAGAATGATAACTATTATTGTAGGCAAAATCTATCAATGGCAAGTGGTCATCCCAATTACCTTTAAAATCTATCACGCTTGCCCTCAACTTGTCTTCTAAGCTCTAAATGGTGCGTTCCGCTTGACCATCTGTTAGAGGGTGGAAAGTGGTTCTAAGCTTCACCTTAGTACCAAGCCCGTTTTGGAATGACTTCCAAAAGTGAGATGTAAATTGAGTACCCCGATCCGAAATAATAGATAAAGAGAGTCCATGCAACTTAACTATCTCATTTATATACAACTTGGCATAGTCTTTCCCCGAATGAGAAATATTGATGGGAATGAAGTAGGCTGATTTTGCCATCCTATCTATAATGACCCAAATAGCATCATGTTGCCTTCGAGTGCGAGACAAATCCCAATAAAGTCCATATTCACATCTTCCCACTTCCAAGTGTGAATACTTATATTTTGGGACAAACCTCCCGACCTTTGATGCTCAACCTTAACTTGTTGACAATTAGGAGATTTGGCTACAAATCCCACAATATCTCTTATCATACCATTCCATCAATAGACTTCATATAGATAACAGTATTTCTTGGTGGCTCCCAAATGAATAGAAAATCGAGAACTATGAGCTTCCTCTAAAATTTTCTTTGTCAAACCATCAACATATGGAACACATAATCTACCTTGGTACCTAAGTACCCTATCTCCCCCTTGGGAGAAAGCCTCAACGGACTTCTTGAGTCCGGCTCTTTCAACTAAACTAATATAGGATCAAAGCCTTGTTTAGACTTCACATCCATCACAAAGGACGATACAGAACCATTATGGACCATAGCACCACCCTTGGTGGAATCCACTAGTTGGACACCTAGTCGGGCCAATCTATGCACCTAACGAATGAATTCTTTCTTTTCATCCTCTATAAAAGTCACACTACCCATGGACAATCTATTAAGTGCATCTGCTACAACATTAGCTTTGCCTGGGTGGTAAAGTACACTCATGTCATAATCCTTCAAAAGTTTTAACCACCTTATTTGTCAGAGATTCAAGTCTTTTTAACTAAACACATATTGAAGACTCTTGTGATCG
>JAJOOP010002490.1:0-14726 GCA_029582705.1 Solanum chacoense
TCTCTTCTTCTTCTCCTCTTCTTCCCTTCTTCTTTTTCTCAAGAACCCTAACTCTTTCTCTTGAAAATGGGATAAAAGAAATGATCCTAAAGATCATCCCAATACAACCATATGAGCTCAAAATAAATTATTGTGAAAGGACCAAAATGCCTTAAATTTCCGGACAGATTTCCCTTTCAACTGCCCAACTTCTACAGGGCATAACTCCCTCATACGAACTCTGAATTGAGCAAACTCAGTGGCGTTGGAAAGATCGTTCCAAGGACTTCGTAACCATAACTAGAGCTACTCCTAACTCATCCTGAGCTAGGAGTTACAACTACTCAAAGTTGGCCAAAACTCATGTTTTTTCCATACTTAGCCAAATTTTCAGATTTTAAAATTTTCTCCAAAAATGACTATTTCCGAATTCAATCTCCTTCAAAGCCACTTCAAATTGTCGGATGTTACAGGCTTGTCACCGAATAACGGGCGAACTCAATTTATATCGGTGAACAGGCAAGAACTTGACGGTTTTTGCAAGCCACAGTTTTAAAAGTCTTATGTCACTCATTTTCTCCGACTTCTTCGACCTACCAAATTCACACCTGCACTCTATTTTTATATTTATTGCACTACTGAAATATTGTGGCTTATTCATTTGTGCGCAGATTTGGATTGCATTGTTGCCTAGCATTTCATTAGCAACTATTCAACATCAAAGGTTAACAGTCTAAACATCGCGTGTAAAAATATTTAAATTACACTCATTTGCGTAATAACTAAAGTGTTAAAGCTCTGTCGAGTCTCTGAGTCACTGAGGTTACATATATTTTCTATTGTGAAGTGCTATCTATTGTATGATTCGAGGAATTTTCACTTAGCTATGCTTTGAGTTAATTTGTTACATGGTGGGAATAGAATTTTCTATGTGTTCTCGCTGAAATTAAGTTATATGTGCGTGGTTACATTAACTGGGTTTGTTGGGTGAAAATTGAAAGGCGGGGTTGATAATGGACAAAATGAGTTGATCAGCAAAATGAGCAAACACCGTCGAATTAATATATTCCCATATGATCTGAGCTTAGTTAATGCAATACATGCCTTCATAGTAGCTCAGGATATGTATCAGATGATTCCAACAAATCTTGCTGCAGAGGCTAAGGCAAAGGGAAAGAGTGGAGACCAAAATGACAATGCTCCAGGGGCCATTGTTTAGTACGAAAAGATGGACCGGGCATTGATGCCCCAGTAGACAGAGAGACTGCATAGACAGGACCCTTACTTACCTCTCTCGTGTTGTCTTTTCCTCTCTTACTTGTTGGTATATTTTTAATTACTTGCACTTGAGGACAAACATTCTTTAATTGGGTGGGGTGAGGCGCTCACCTTTTGTTTGTGTGAATACTTTGTTGTTTTGCGCATGAAAATGGGTCGTTTGTTTTGCTCTAAACTATGTTTTAATACTGTTTCTTTTTGTGGATGCTTGAGCTTATGGCTCCTGTTGTTTTACTTGCAAAATAAGTTTGATCCTTTCGAAAAAAATTTGCCACCTCTTGTGTTGAAAGAGGCTGTTCTTTTGCAAAAATTTAAGTCTTCGTTTCAATCAATACCGATGACTTGAATAGTTCTCTCAATTGAAAAAACATGAATGCAAGGCTACGATGAGGCCAAATGAAGTTACATAGACAATATGTGCACTCTTTGCCTCTCGTTATAACTAGCCATTTATCATATTTATTCTCTTATGATGACCGTTGCACACAAGAAAACGTCTATAGTCTTGCTTGACTGAAGTATCGATGCCTTGTGTGTTTAGTGTACTTTGAACCTTGAATGAATAAACCTAGAATAAAGGAAAAGAAGGGAAGGTTTTGAGAATACCACATCTCACGAGGAAAAAGTCATAGCCTAAATGACCATACGTTTGCACTCAGCCCCGTTACAAGCCTTAGAAAGACCTTTTTGATCTTTAGTAAGCTGGATCGAAAGTCAATTGGGAAATAAGGGCAAACCTATGGGTGAAAACATGCATTGTGTTCCTCTTTTTGAGTGTTAGCGTTGTATCTGATTCCTGATCTTAAATTGACTCATATCTCTGTATGAATATGAAATCATTCTTTGTATGAGGGCATTTTGATATTTTTGTTGAGCTTGAACTTACACAAGATCAAGTATTGCGAGCATGAGAATCTTTGGTAATGGTGTGTCGCAATTTGAATCTTTGAGTACACAATTGATCCTTCATAAGTAAATTGAGTCTTGTTGTTTGCATTCATGATTTAGTCTTGTGTAGCATTGTTTGAGGCACCCTTTTTGAACGGCTGAACTTGAGTTTGCTTGAGGTCATGCAAAAGTTTAAGTTGGGGTGTTGATGAGTCCACAAATTGGACTCATTTAGGGCTTTATTTTAATAGAAATAGTGTCATTGAATGCTTGTTTTATCTCAATACTTGATTAAACAGCTGAAGTTTCAAGTATTTGAAGTTTTAGCGGAAGCATAGACACTTAGGCGCAAAATGGAGCAAATGGGGCTGAAAAGAACAAGAAATGTAATCCTGCGGATCGTCGAGTTAAACTTGGCGAGTCGCCGGAACGACATGAACCACCCTTCGTTCCAGTACGCGAAGCCTTGAAGAAAGTGGATCAAAAGGCGAGGAAAGGAATAGTCGGCGAGTCGCCGATCAGTTTCGCGAAGCAGTACTGTACCATCCAAAGATCTAAAATGCGAGAATGCCAAAGGCAAGACACTGAAGGCAATGAGCTGACCAAAAGGCGAATCGCTGAGTTCATCGGCGATCTCGACTAATGTCGCCGAACAATCCACCGTAGAACAATCTGTGAAAACTATAAATACTATTTAGAATCGTAGTCCTATGATAGAACAATTACTATTATTATTTTCACTTTAGAACATACTTTAGCTGATATTTTTTTCTCAAGTTTGGAGAGGGTTTTGTGGAGACTTTAAGAAAGGAGTTCTTCTTCCCCAAGTTGGGAGTAGGTCTTTTCTATTCATTTTCCTTTACTTAATTTATGGTTTAATTTCTCATAACCAGTTGATTTCAGTATCATGTTAGGTATAATTTCTTATTTCTTGATGTGTGGCTACCCCAACTCTTGGGGTGCGATTTAGGAAGTATGGGTTGATAATCTTGTTGGGTCTTGCTTGCTGATAGGTTAGATGTACTTTAATGGTGCTTTCACCTAGTGGTTGTGGTTTAATATAAAGGTTTTGTAGTTGTATATACAAAGCCAGCCATGTGTTTTCGGCTTGCCTGAGAGGGAGGTCACGAAACTAAAACCACTAGACTGATAGCCTAAGGAGTGGGTCGACATGAGGTTCAACAGGATAGGGTAAGCCTTAGTCCCATATCCTAACACTCATCTCGAGAGAGTGAGTGGGGTAAGGCGTAGGCTGGTCTTTATGCGGCAAATGGGTGTCCGAGAGAAACGTATTTGAAACGGGGTAAAATACCTGAGAGGGAACTTAGTTCCATTTAAAACTTAGCCTAGTCAATTATTTTGCAAATTTCCTATCGAAAGCATGTACGCAACAATTTATCTCAACTTATATTGCGGTCACATCCCAAGAACCTTTCCCCATACTTGGTTTTCTTGTTTATTTTGTTGTTATAGTAGTTGTTACCAAACCCCTTTTATATTTGCCACTTTTGTGTCTTCCGCTTTAATTTACAATGTCTTTTATCGCAAATGCCTTTAGCTACGACTAGTTAGAATGTAAATTCTATTTTTCTATCAATTCTCAAAACTGCTCCCTTGGGACACGACCACAACACTTGGTTGGGTTACTATATTATCGACGATTGTAGACACTCATACCGTAGAATAGTGTCGTTGGTCATGATAAGCATCACTGAGGCGACTCAAAAAGTCGAGTGTGACTTCATATTAACTGTACTGGTAACTCTGTTGAACAATTTTGCCACCAAAATATCAGAGGTGGAAGTCCAGTGTAACATCAAGCGGAGGTACATGCCCCCTCATAAGCAAACACGGTTTACGAAAATGAGAGTAAATGTGTCGAGGACACGCCGTTGATCATTCTCCAAAAGCTCAATGAGAACGACAGAATCCTAGAAAAATTGAAGGAGAAAGTCAGAGTGTTACATCCGATGGTTAGCTCACACTCCAGATCCATCCACCTAATCGAAACACTCATAGGTCACGTGTTGCCTCATTCCGACCCAACAAAGCTAATAAGGTCACCTAGTGGTATTAAGGTCAACCCCAAAATTGGAACACAACATTAACTAAGGTGTTTGTTGGGGAGGCAATCCAAGGTTTTCAGTGCTTTTAATTATTATGTTAGAATAAAGGTGTGTTGATTGTGTAGGTTTAAGTGTGGAAAGTGTTTAGCATGTAAAGGTTGGCGAGTAAATGTCCATCCGGTGAACCACTGAAGAGGTTTACGTGCCTGACCTGACCTGCTGTTTGGCTCAACACAAGTTAAACTCAGAGCCTGTAAAACTCGGTGAGCGTGAGAAGCAGTTCGGGGTGTCGCCGACCAGATAGGCGATCACAACTCAGACAGTCGTTTGGACCCTCAAATTGGCTGAAGGTCCGATAAATCTCGGCGAGGTAGGAGACCACTCAGCGTGTCACCGAGCAGATCAGTGAGCAATACTAACATCGCCGAATAGAGTCGAACTGGACGGCTATATATGGACAAAAGTTTCAAAGCTTCAAACTCTTCACTTTCCCTTCACTTATAAACTTCATAGACTCACACCAAATAGGTATTTTCAATATTTTTGCTTTCCAATAAGTATTTTAGTTGTTGATTGGCGCTCGGAACTAAGATTTCTTTGCTGCCTAGCATTTCAATCGCATATTTCAATCGAAATTTAAGGTTGGTTTCCATATCTCGAGATTACATTCAAAAATTTTGTACTCATTTGCAATAACAGTATCGTATTATTGTGTGCTGGGCCTCTCTGATAGAATTAGAATGCGTAAATGCCTATTTCAACTTGTAAATCTTGCCCTTATTATTTTGATTGTCAAATGCCTATAGTTTTGGCAATTTTAAATGAATGAATTTGCATTGAGTTGTGCTTACGTATCGTTTAGATTGATTGGGTGAAGTTTGAGCAACCCAGTTTTATGCTAAATGACAAAAATTGCTCTATGATAGAACGGGTGACAACACTCTTAAGAGCAAATATCATCAAATGGCTAAATTTGGCAAAATTGGGAAAAATCTTAGTATTTCGGGGTGATTGGTAGTATGGGTCTTGTTCGAATTTCATTAATGCATGTTTTGATTTTTTTATCGTGAGTTGTGGGGCAAAATTCGAGAATATGGATTTAAAATGGGCACGTTGAGCCATTTGGCGAGCTGGGTTGAGCTCACCGAACTACTTGTCGGTTCACCTAAGACTCCATCTCCTTTTTAAATTAATGATGTATGTGTTGTTTGAGTATGTAACTTTTGGCGAGTAGCCATTGGTCGCCGAAAGAACTCGGCGACTCACCAAAAGTACTCTTGATCGCCCTTGGTATGCTTCAATGAACTCCTATTGCATTGTAATTTTCAGCAGACAAACCTTTAATCACCGAAAGTAGTGGGCGATTCACCCAAAGGGCCTTCCCATCGCCAACTTGCTATAGTCTTCAAGCCAATCCCTTTGGCGAGCCGGACTTAGTCCGCCAAAGAGGTTTGGTGATTCATCGACTTAATCGGTGAATCTGTCTGCAATAGATTTTCTGTGCGTAATTTGATTTTTGACCCAATCTTTTGCAGATATTGTGCGTACAAATCTAAACACACGACCCCGAGGCAAAGAAAAGGGGATCACAACCAATGAGGATGCAACTGTATCCAAGTGCAAGGCCACTAAACTTTGCACAATTGGTGGGAAAGGCAAGGTAAAGGACAAAACCCTTGAGTTATCAGATGCAAGCTCCGACTGTACTGGTTTTAACACCAATGATCCCACCACATAGGACAGTGAGAGTATGGGATCTGATAAAGATAACGTGATGGAGGCACAGAGGAATGGGTTACGATCTAAAAAGATGAATGATCCTTCTCGGATCAGAACTTCTCAGCCTACCACTCCTACTACTCCAGTTACAGAGCAGGCAATAGTGCTGGGACCTCTAGTACAGGGTACTCCACCCAAGTCAACGAATAGATTGAAGGCAGAGGGGCTGAGGATGATCATTGAGAAAAAACGTCTCTCCACGGATGGGGTTATCAATAACTACCCAGAAATAATAGATTGCTTGAAACATCACAAATTCCAAATCTTCACCAAACCCCGTGGCTCTTATATACCAAGGTGGGTCAGAGAATTTTACAGCGCATATAGTGCATTGGTACCTCAGAGGAAAAGGATGGTAGCATTTTTCAAAGTAGTTGACTATGTGGTTGTCAGAGGAAAGAAGGTAGCTTGTGACAGTGAGGCTATTAACACAGTCTTGGGCATGTCCTTTACTAAGATTAATGATCACTGCCAGGACTTGATTAGAACAGATAAGCTGTATATGATGAAAAAGTGGTTAGCCCCACTAATCTCAGATGATGAACTGAAGTGGTTAGCAGAAGGAGCTCCAATCGAAAAGAGAGATCTGAACGTAGCTGGAAGATACTAGTTCAGGTTTATCAGCAGCATAATTATGCCATCATAAAATGAGTCAGTCCTTTTCCTTGCTAAGGCAGCTTGTCTGGGGTGGATCACGGATAAAACTAGAATAAATTTGGGGATGATCATTGCTTGAAACATCTATATGTGTGCAAAGCAAAGCAGCACCTCTCTACCTTTCCAATTCGGATTACAGTCCCTCCATTCACAATCTCGATCTTTCCATCCTTCATTCGTAGCCTAACATTGATTACCACCCTACCTCGGGTAGTTTGAACGATATGCACCGCCTTGGTTGGCTAGAAAATTTACCTCTCCATTATACAAGGTTTCAAACTTGTACTTATCTTGGTTAGCACACCTGACACCCACAACATTAACACTTCGAGCACCAGCTCCAATGGCATTTTTAGAAAACATATCAAGTTATGTCATGATCCTGGCCATGGTTTGGTCCCTCTCTTTGTCCTTCTCCATTTGTTCCTTAGTTAACTTGAACGTGAGAAGGGAGACATGGTCTTCACGGGTATACCATGCCCTATTTATGGTAGTCATGACATCTAACAGTTGAGCAGCTATCACATAAGGTTACTGCATCAGACCTCCCGGAGAGAGTTGGTCAGCAACACCCTTATTTACTGAATCCAGAATCTGGTAAAAATACTGCAGCAACACGTTATCAGGCAAGCCATGGGTTAGGCATTGAAGCACCAACCTTTTGAATTGTAACCAATTTTCATGGATAGGCTCGCCTTCTAGACGCTTGAAGCTCTAAATGCTATCATCTTCGAAGGAGGGAAAAATTGCACTTGAAATGTAGTGCCCAACTTCTCCCACGAAGTGATGAATTAACGTGGCAATTCGGCCAACCACTTGCACACCTCACCCATCAACAAGAATGGGAAAAACCTCAACCAGACCGATTCTTGGGAGATATTCTTGGAAGAGAATGGTCTGCATACATCCACTAAATTTCGAATGTGCTCATAGGGATCCTCATGAGCCAAATTAGTTAAAATCCCCTTTAGGTGTAAGAGTTGCAACATGGTACTCGTAATATGAAATACCGCATTCCCTTCGACCAGAGGTAAGCGAATGGCATCAATACCACCGATGAGATGGGGGTCATTAGAATGAGGCTCGTTGACATCGTTGATGTTTCCGATGTCGTCTTGATGGCCTACTTGGCTGCCATTACTACCGTTTATGCTCATACTTCCTGTTTTTCAACACAATCAAGCAAAAACAAAACTAGAAGTTAAGTAAGTAAAACTATAATTAACAAGAACAAAAATTATACTTGTCTAAAAATTCTCAACAAACACCACTCCCCTGCATCGGCACCATTTTGATGTTTGACGCAATCAAATACACAACTTCCAACCGAATGGGTTGGGATAATATAACCCAACCGAATGGGTTGGGGTCGAGTCCCAAGGGAGCGGTTAGTAATCAAGAATAAGATCAAAAAGTAAAGTTATGTTCTAGTCAATCATAGCTATAAATATTTACGAGTAAAAACATACTAAATCAAGAAGTGACACGAATGCCAATTATCAATGGGAGGTTTGTAATCAACTAATAAAATTAAAATAGCAAAAATATAAAGATGCGAGATAGGGAGACGGGATTCTTGAGATGTGATAGGAATATGGGACAAAATGAACAATTGGGTAAATGCTATTGATAGTAAATTACTGAACATTTATAACTAAGCTAGACTTTAGTGAGGGTAGGTTATCTCTCGAACAATTACCCCGAATCAAATCGGTTTCTCTCAAATACGGAGTTGTAGCATTTAAGCACAACCTTCACCTTAGCCCATTCACTCTCTCAAGCTGAATGTGTGGGAAAAGGCCTAGGATTCACTCTCTCGAGCTGACCCCATGACGACCCAATAACCACGGGCAATCGATTTAGTAGCTTTAGTTTTAAAACCTAAGGCCAAACACACTACGATGAAATCGTATTTGCAAGTACAATCTCATTAAGTTCAAATACAACAACTAAACAAAATCACATTTAGATAGCAAATAGACTAACAATGAGCAATACCCAATAGTAAATTTAACCCATATTCATATAATCACACCGCAAGAATTGGGTTTTTAGTTAGACATAATAAAGAGATAGAAATGGATGCCAAAAACTGTTTCCATCAAATGGGTACAATAGAAAATGTATTTAAATACATCAAGGATGAAGATTCTTCAAGAACCACTTCCAATTTCTTGGAATTTTAAACCTTCAAATCTTCAAAGATCAAGAACAATGTCTCTCAAAAACTCTAAGAACTAAAATTGAAAATATTCTAAACATTAGTAATAATTCGCTACAACTTCATACTAAGCTACAAAATTAAATGGCTATTTATAGTTTTCAAAAATTGGTACTGCGAGGGACTACTTGGCGTAGTTAGGGTGGATCGCCGATGCACTCGGCGATCTACCCTTCGGTATGGTTCATCGCCTTTCAGCATTTTCTTTCAGCGTCTTCGCATTTTGAATCATTGGGCGATATGGTGTTGCTTCGCGGAACTGTTCATCGATGCGTCGACTGCTATGATTGAGCACTAGATTGGCCTCCTTGTATCTCTAAAAATACTTGCTATGATTGAGCAAACAATTCAAAAGTATCACCTACCACTGAAATGTTGTCCATGAATACCTCTATAATATCCTCCACTATGTCCGAGCAGATAGAAATCACACACCTCTGGAAAGTTGTTGGTGCATTACATAGTCCAAATGGCATGCGTTTAAATGCAAAGGTGCCATAAGGTAATGTAAAATTGGCCTTTTCCTGATATTCTGGAGCAATTGATATCTGGTTGTAGCCAGAGTTTCTAAGAAACAATACCACCCTTTTCCAGCCAACCTGTCAAGCATCTGGTCAATGAATGGCATTGAGAAGTGATCTTTCAAGGTCAACTTGTTTAGCTTTCTATAGTCCATACACACTTGCCATCCAATTACAAGTCTTTACGAGATTAACTCATTGTTTGCATTTGCAACCACTGTCATAGCACCCTTTTTGGGCACAAATTGCATTGGTCTGACCCAATGGCCGTCAGAAATAGGGTACACCACCCCAGCATAACCTCTTGATGATCTCCTTTTTACCACCTCTTGCATTGTTGGATTCAACCTCATCCAGTGTTCAATGCTTGGGCTGCATTCCTCCTCAAGTTGGATCTTATGAGTGCATATAACCGGAGGTATCCCAATTATGTCAGCAACGGCCCATCCAATTGCTCTTTTATACCTTATCAACACGTTAATTACGACTTGTACATGTTCGTCATTCAAATTTGTCGCCAAGATCACAGGCAAAGTGTTGCTAGTAGCAAAAAATACACACCTTAGGTGACTAGGTAGTTGTTTCAGTTCCAACATTTGTGGCTCCTCAATGGATGGTTTTGCTGGAGGACTTGGCCTGTTTTTCAAATCCAGGTTCAATTTTGTTTAGAGCATAAGAGTGTACTCCCATGCCCAGTAGAGCATTCACGGTCTCCACATAGTTAGTTCAGAAATCACCTTTAAAATTCATCAACACGGCATCTAATGTTTCAATAGCCAACCTCTCCTCAATGGTCGCTGCCATTTCTTCTTTATCAAAGGAATCTATCACAGACACCACATTCATGTCATGCGGCCTGCATATTTTAAACTTTACCTCTTGTTGAGTCTGAATTTCAGTTCTCCACTTTCAACATCTACCAATGCTTATCCAGTGGCTAAAAATGTTCTTCCCAAATTTATGGGAACCTCAAATTCCACTTTGCGATCAATTATCGGCCATCATCAACCTCATTGTTGTGGTTTTTGAAACTCTTAACCCTAGTTTCTTGTAAATGGCTAGCGGCATAAAGTTTATAATGGCACCTAGGTAAGACAAGGCCTTTGCAATTTGATTGATCCGATGGTGCATGGTATGGTGAATTCACCCGAATCCTCCTTTTTCTATACCGGAGACATGGTAGCAATAGCACTGCGGTGATGAATATTGTCATTAAAATTGATGCTTACAACTCTTTTCTTCGTGATCAAGTCCTTCATGAACTTAGCATATCCTTGCATCAGCTCTAGGGATTCTACCAATGGTATGTAAATTGATAGCTATCTCAGTATGGTGATGAACTTTACAAATTTCCCATCTTCGACTTTCATTTTAAGCCTTTGAGGGAAAGTAAGAGGTGGTCTTGGTATCTTCTTTTGAGGCATAGTTCCCTCCACCTCTTTGTCCTTTGTTCCTGATGGTTTCACTATTGGTTAAGCGTCCTCCAAGTCATCTACTTGGTTAGCTTTGGCCTTCTGTCTTCCAGTTTTCTCCAACACATGTTCATGCTCAGTACCTATAGAAATTGGTTCATAAAGAATCTTACAACTCCTGGTGGCTATACTCATGCAATACCCATCTTTCTAAGCATTTTGAATAGTATTAGTTGGTAGTGACCCATTATTCCGCTGGTTTAGTCATGCGGAAACTTGCCCCAACAAGTGATCTATTTGCTTGATGAAGGTGGTGTGAGAGTCTAGCAGTTGACTCATACTGGAAAAATAACCTTTCATCTCCTTGACCCCTGCATCAATTGACTAAACTTTTTAGAGCACCTTGGCAAAAATGTCTTCCTACATAGACCTCTTGGAACTACCACTTGCCCGTTCTCTATTACCTGGGGGCACATGCACACCACTACGATCATTTATGTACCCATCTCTGTTCTGTCAGTTTCCCTGCTCTCTATTTCCTGGCCTGTCATACTGTCCTTCTCTAGAGTAGTTCTGACCGCCATTTCCAGAATTGTAACCTTGGTTTCCTGAGTTATAATTCCAGAAACCTCCTTGGTTTCCCAAGTATTTAGCCTTCTCATCTAGACCGATATGTTGATCTTCATACCTGTTTGCAGGTCCTACAACATTTACCTTTTCAGAACATGCCACAATACGGTTTATGAGAAGATCTATCTGGGTCCTCATGTGCGCCACGTCTTGATCTCTTTCTTCTTATATTTTCTTTTGTTCTACTGAAAGTTCAAAGGTGAACCCAAGATCTCCTACATCTGCATCCCTTCTGTACCATGCTCTGTTGTTCTTAGACACTTCATCCGATTTTTGCATGCTTTTTGCAAATGGTTTCCTCATGAATGATCCTCTGCACATCGCATCAACAACATGTCTAGTAACATAATTTAGAGATCTATAGAAATACTGTTTCAGATGTCTCTCACTGAGACCATGGTTTGGGCAGTTTTTCAGCTTTTGACTGAAACTCCACCAAGTGTCATGTATCACTTCTCCTGGTAGTTGTTTGTGGGCACTTATCTTATCCTTCATCGGCAACTTTTTTGATTCAGGAAAGAATCATTCTAGGAAAGCTTCATTCAGCACAATCCATGTCCTGATTGAGTCATTTGGCATCTCATTCAGCCAATTGGTTGCATCCCAAGTGAGAGACAATTGAAACAACCTTAATCTCATCACTATCTGACTAACTCCAGGAATTTCTTGCGATTTGCATATCGCCATAAAGTTCAGAAAGTGTTGGTTTGCATCATTACCTATTGCACCTCTGAACATACCTTTCAAATTCAACAATTGAATCATAATGCTGGTGATTTTAAATTTCACAGTTGAGGGTAGTGCAAGTAACATTATCGCTCATGTGGCTACACCTCCATCAAAGTCTAAGTCATCCTTTTCATACATCATGTGAGCTGGATGTTGTGCACTACCTCTTGAAGCTAGTCGTTGGCAGTGGGGAGGAACTATTTCACCCACTCCTATGTTTTCTTCCACCACCCTAGGCGGGTTGTTCACAATATTCTGCTGAATAATTCTTGTAGCAGTTTCAACTTACCATCCCAGCCTTTGCCTTTGAGCCTCTAGTTCTTGTGCATTCACCATTTTGCGAATAGTCTTTCGAAGTTCTGGGTTACAAGGAATCAATGGAGGTCGATTACTTCTAGTTTTTGTAATACACAATCGAACTCACCTGAAACAAACACATACAAAGAACAAGATGTAAAATTAGGAAATATAACTACACTTCGAATAAAAGCTAGTAAAATACTTCTTAATTGAAATTCATCGGCAGCGGCGCCAAAATTTGATACGTCCAAACTTACACCTCAATTAAGAGATATAACCATTTGAAATCAATTTATAGAACTTAACGTGAGTTGAGGTCGATCCCATAGAGAATTCGTTTGTAGAACTGATTACACTGTCGCATTTACCCAAATGTTGTTATTAGTTTCGAAAGAGAACAATTGCAGAATGTAAATGGGGATTAGTTGTGTTGTTCTAGTAACTAAGATTGCCAATCAAAATATAGATTAATAATTGATGTTTGCGTAATCAATGACACGTCTTACAGTTCGGGTGTCTACGATCGTGCAATATTATAGTAACACAACCAAGGTTTGGGATCGTCCCAAGGGAGTGGTTTTGAGAATCAGTAGAAAAATAAAATTTCATTCTAACTAGTCATAGCTAAATACATTAAGGAGTAAAAACATAGTAAATTAAGGGGGTGACACGAAAGTGTAAAATATCAAATTGGGGGTTTCAACACAAATAAGCAAAAAATATGCAAGATTAACAAAAAAATCTAACAATGAGAGGGGGATTCTTAGGATGTGACCGGAATAGGGGTTAATCTAAAGTATTGGGTACATGCTTTCAGTAGAAAATTTATAGAGTAATAGTGACTAGGCTAAGCTTTATGTTGAAATAAGTTCTCTCTCGAGCAACTTAACCCGTTTCAAATAGGTTCCTCTAGGACAACCACTTGCCGCATGTAGACCAGCCTACACCTTACCCCACTCACTCTCTCGAGCTGAGTGTTAGGATATGGGACTAAGGCTCACCCTCTCGCTATAAGCCTCATGTCGACCCACTCTGTAGGACATCAATCTAGTGATCTTGGTTTCACAACTTTTCTCTCGAGCAAGCTGAAAACACATGAGTGAACTTTTATTTGCAACTACAAATCCATTATATTCAACCACAACTACTAGATGAAATCAACATTAAACTACATTTAAACTATCAACAAGTAAGACCCATTAATTATCTTAACCCATAATCGCTAAATCACACACCAAGAATTGGGTGTTTAGCCACACATCAAGAGATAGAAATTTATACCTAAATGAGCTTCCATTCAAATGCGTATGAAGATATAAGTCTTTTTACAGGCCAAGAATGAAGAGTCCAAAAGACCCAAGTCCAAATACTTGGAGATGAAACCCTCTTTTTTCTTCAAGTCTTCAAAACCCTCTTAAACTTAGAGCTAAAGTATGAAAAGAAATACTATATTTTATGAAAATTATATTAATTGGTCGACCTTTAAAACTACAACTTTAACTAGTATTATAGCTTCCACATATTTGTGCTACAGTGGATCATTCGGCGTCGTTAGTCAAAATAACCGATCAACTCGATGATTTGCCCTTTGGTGTAGTTCATTGTCGTCTTGCACCAACCTTTAGCATGGTCGTGCTTTTGGTCATTGGGCGACATGGTACTACTTCGCAGAACTGTTCGGCGATGCACAGACTGCTCCCTTTTTCTGCCAACTTGATCCTTTCCTTTAGGGCTCAGTACACTGGAACAAAAGGCGAAGTAAAACCCTTCAGTGACTAGCCAAGTGGACTCGGCGATCCTCATGCCTTCATTTCTTCGTTCTTTTCAGGGTTGTTGTTCCTTTTTGCAATGTAGTGTCCATACTTTCCTTCAAACATTAAATACCTGAAACTTATGGGTTTTCATCAGATATTGAGATAAAATAAGCATTTAAGGACACAATTTCTATTAAAATATAGTCCTAAATGAGTCCAATCAGTGGAATCATCAACACCCCCAACTTAAACTTTTGCTTTTCCTCAAGCAAACTCAAGTTCAGCCATTCAAAAAGGGTTTCTCGAATAGTGCTACATAATACTCAATCATGAACGCACACAACAAGACTCAATTACCATATCCAAAGATCAAATGTGCACTCAAAGATTCAAGTTATGACTCACCAATATCAACGAATCTCATGCTCACAATACTTGCTTCAAATGCAAGTTCAAGCTCAACTATAGTGTTCAAATGCCCTCACACAAATAATGATTCCATATTCACACAA
>JAJOOP010002491.1:0-25757 GCA_029582705.1 Solanum chacoense
TTGTCATGACTTGTTGAGTATGAATGTGCCTAGCCTATGATGACTTCAAAGGAGTACTTAGTGTGAGTAGTAGTATGGGATGCTACTTGCACATTGCACAAGTATGACTTAGGGTTGTCTTAGGTGATGGTCCTTATGTGATGATATGACTTATGTATTGTTTAGGTCTCTTATGTATGAGTATTGTATGCAGATGTAAAGAATGAATGGTAAGTTCACTTTTGGTGACCTGAAGGTGGTACTTTAGTGTGGATAGTGGTATGGAACGCTTTTCATACATTGCACAAGGTATAGCTTGAGGGTTACTTGAGGTGAAGGCTTAGTATGAAGGTAATGGTGTATATATTGATTGTGTTCAAATGTGAAAATTGGACTTGAATGTTGGTTGTGACTTATATTATGCCTCTTTTATCAATGTTCATGAAGTTTTATCAAAATGGCATAAAGCATGACTTTCAAATGAAAATGTCCGTTTAAAGCATGATTTTACATGGCTTCCATACTTAGTACATCTAATGTTCTTACCTATATTTCTTCACCTTTTTACCAAAGTGTAGGGTTTGGTTATTGGATGTGTGGTACTTGAAAGATGGGCTTCTAAGGAGCTTGGAGATGAAGACTTGGTGAGTCCTTATAGTTTTGAGGACAAAATCCACTATGTTTCCGTTTTGTCTTTAATTTATGTTAAAATCTTTTTATGGGATAGGTCCCAATGTTGTATTGAAGTATTAGATGGTTTGAGACAAAGTCTCAAAAAGTCATCCGCTTGTTTTAATGAAACATGTTTCCGATTGTAAAGAAAGTCTTAAATTCCATCTTACATTTCTAAGTATCTTATGCAATGGTTATGCTATGAGGCTTGTATAAGACCCCATTGGGGTCGAGTACGTCGTGTCGCATCCGAGGTCTAGTCTGGAGTCGTAACAAAAACCCCTAAACCTAAAAAAACACTAAGCTCTAACCCCTATAATGCCCTAAATCGTATATACTAAACCATAAAAACACACAAAAAAATCCTAAGCCCAAAACGCTAAACCTATAAAACCTTAAAAAACCTTAATGTAAAAAACCCAAAACCCAAAGCCCTAAACCCTAAAAATCTAGAAAAAACCCTTAACCTAAAAAAAACCTAAGCCCTAAACCCTAAACCGTAACCTAAAACACTAAATCCTAAACCTAAAACCCTAAGAAACCCTAAACCATAAACATTAAGAAAACCCTAAATCCTATAAACCTAAAAATAAACTATAAAACAACTCAAAACCGCTACAAAACCCTAATCTCTAAACCCTAAATCCTAAAAATTCATAAACCCTAAACCTAAAAAACACATGAAAAAACTTAAGCCCTAACCCCTAAACCCTAAAAAACATTAAAAAACCCAAAAACGCCTAAACCAAAAATCTCTAAGCTCTAAACCCTATAAAGCCCGAAATCGTATATGCAAAACCCTAAAAAACAGACAAAAAAACACTAAGTCCTAAACCTTAAAACTATAAAAAACTAAAATACCTTAACTTAAAAAACCCAAAGCCCTAAACTTAAATCCCAAGATAAAACCCTTAACCTAAAACCCTAAACCTAAATAAACCTTAAGCCCTAAACCTTAAACCCTAACCTAAAACCCTTAGTCCAAAATATAATATCCTAAGAAACCCTAAACCTTAAGAAACCCTAAATCCTATAAACCCTAAAATAAACCCATTTAAAACCCCTACAAAATCCTAAGCTCTAAACCAGAAATCCTAAAAATCCATAACCCTAAATCTAAAAAACACAAACAAAACACTAAGCCATAAATCCTAAACCCTAAAAACACCCTAAGAAACACTTAACCCTTAAAAAACCTAAAAAAAAACTAATGAAAAACCTTAACTTAAAAAACCCTAAAACCTAGATAAACCCCTTAACCTAAATCCATAATCCCAAAAAACCCTAAGCCCTAAACCCTAAACCCTAACCTAAAACCCTAAATCCTAAACCTAAAACATCAAGAAACCCTAACCCTAAACCTTAAGAAACCCTATATCCTATAAACATAAAAAAAACCCTAAAAACGATTTAAAATCCCTAGAAAACTCTAAGCTCTAAACCCTAAATCCTAAAAATCAGTAAACCTTAAACCTAAAAAACACAAACAAAACTTGAGTACGAAACCCTAAATAAACCCCTAAGAAATACTAACCCATCAACACCCTAACAAACCCAAAAAACCCTAAACCTAAAAAATTCTAATCTCTAAACTCTATAAAGCCCTAGATCGTTTATGCTAAACCATATAAAACACAAAAAGACCCTAAGCCCTAAACCTATAAAACCCTAAAAAACCTTAACCTTAAAAACCTAAAGCCCTAAATCCTAATAACCTAGATAAAAACCTTAACATAAAACCCTACGTCGTAAACCTAAAACCCTAAGAAACCCTAAACCCTAAACCTTAAGAAACCCTAAATTCTATAAATCCTAAAAAAAACCTATTCAAAATTCCTACAAAACCCTAAGCTCTAAACCAGAAATCCTAAAAATCCATAACACTAAATCTAAAAAAAACAATAAAAACCTTAAGCCATAAATCCTAAACCCTAAAAAGACCGTAAGAAACACTTAACCCTTAAAGATCCTAAAAAAACCCAATGAAAAAACTTAACCCAAAAAACCCCAAAACCTAAATCCCTAATCCAAAGAACCCTAAGCGCTAAGCCCTAAGCCCTAAACCCTAACCTAAAACCCTAAATCCTAAACTTAAAACCTCATAAAACCCTAAACCCTAAATCCTATAAACATAAAAAAACCCTAAAAACCATTTAAAACCCCTAGAAAACCCTAAGCTCTAAACCCTAAATCTTAAAAATCTGTAAACTTAAACCTAAAAAACACAAACAAAACTTAAGCCCTAAACCCTTAAAAATACAAAAACCCTAAGCCCTAAACCCTAAACCTCATAAACCTTAACTTAAAAAGCCCTAAAAGCTAGATCCTAAACCTAAAACCCTATACCCAAATCCTTAAGAAACCCTAAATCCTACAACCCTAAAATAAACCCTAAAACCATTTAAAACCCCTAAAAAACCCTAATCTCTAAACCCTAAATCCTAAAAATCCCTAAACCCTAAACCTAAAAACACAACAAAACCTAAGCTCTAAACCCTAAACCCTAAACCCTAAAAAAAACCTAGGAAACACTTAACCCATAAAAACACTAAAAAACCCAAAAACCCCTAAACCTAAAATACTCTAAGCTCTAAAACCTATAAAGCCCTAAAAAAAACCTAAGCCCTAAACCCTAATTCTAAACTAAAACACTAAGTATTAAACCTAAAACCCTAAAAAACCTAAACCCTAAACCTTAAGAAACCCTAAATCCTATGAACCCTAAAATAAACCTATTTAAAACCCCTACAAAACCCTAAGCTCTAAACTAGAAATCCTAAAAATCCATAACCCTAAATCTAAAAAACACAAAAAAAAACCTAAGCCATAAATCCTAAACCCTAAAAAAACCCTAAGAAACACTTAACCCTTAAAAACCCTAAAAAAACCCAATGAAAAAATTTAACCTAAAAAACCCCCCAAAACATAGATACTACCCTTAACCTAAATCCGTAATCCCAAAACCCCTAAACCTTAACCCTAAACCCTAACCTAAAACCCTAAATCCTAAACTTAAAACCTCATAAAACCCTAAACCCTAAATCTTAAGAAACCCTTTATAAACACAAAAAAACCCTAAAAACTATTTAAAGCCCCTAGAAAACCCGAAGCTCTAAACCCTAAATCTTAAAAATCTGTTAACTTTAAACCTAAAAGACTCAACAAAACTTAAGCCCTAAACCCTAAAAAAAATACAAAAACCCTAAGCCTTAAACCCTAACCTAAAACCCTAAATCCTAAATCTAAAACCCTAAGAAACCCTAAACCCTAATCCTTAAGAAACCCTAAATCCTACAACCCTAAAATAAACCCTAAAACCATTTAAAACCCCTAAAAAACCCTAATCTCTAAACCCTAAATCCTAAAAATCCCTAAACCCTAAACCTAAAAAACACAATAAAACCTAATCTCTAAACCCTAAACCCTAAAAATAATCTAAGAAACACTTAGCCCATAAAACAATAAAAACCCCAAAAACCCCTAAAACTAAAAAACTCTAAGCTCTAAAACCTATAAAGCCCCAAATCGTATATGCTAAACCCTAAAAAACATAAGAAGAAAAAACCTTAATCCATAATCCCTAAACCTATAAAACCCTAAAAAACCTTAAACCAAAAAACACAAAGCCCTAAACAGTTAAAACCTAGATAAAACCCTCAACCTAAAACCTTAAATCTAAGAGAATCCTAAGCCCTAAACCTTAAACCCTAACCTAAAACCCTAAATCCTAAACCTAAAACCCTAAGAAACCCTAAACCTTAAGAATACCTAAATCCTAAAAACCCTTAAAACCATTTCAAACCCCTAAAAAAACATAAGCTATAGACCCTAAATCCTAAAAATCAATAAACCCTAAACCTAAAAAACACAAAAAAAAACCCTAAGCCCTAAACCCTAAAAAACCCCAAAATCCCTAAACCTAAAAAACTCTAAACTCTAAACCATATATACCCCTAAATCATATATCTTAAACCCTAAAAACACACAAAATAAACTCTAAGTCCTAAATCCTAAACCTAAAACGTAAAGAAACCCTAAAATAAAACCTAAAACCCATTTAAAACCCCTGCCAACCCTACGCTCTAAACCCTAAATCCTAAAAATGCATAACCTTAAACTTAAAAAACATAAAAAAAAAAAAACCTAAGCCATAAACCATAAACCCTAAAAAAACCTAAGAAACACTTAACCCCTAAAAGCCCTAAAACCCCAAAAAACCCCTAAACCTAAAAATCTCTAAGCCCTAAACCCTATTAAGCCCTAAATTGTATAGGCTAAACCCTAAAGAACACAAAAAAAAAACACTAAGCCCAAAACTCCAAACCTATAAAACCCTAAAAAACATAAACCTAAAAACCCCAAATCCCTAAACCCTAAAAGGTATATAAAACACTTACCCTAAAACCCTAGACCTTAAAAAAATCTATGCCCTAAACCATAAATGCTAACCTAAAACCCTAAATCCTAAAACTAAAACCGTAAGAAGCACTAAACCCTAAATCCTAAAACTAAAACCGTAAGAAGCACTAAACCCTAAATCCAATAAACCCTAAAATAAACCGTAAAAACCATATGAAACCCGTACAAAACCCTAAGCTCTATACCCGAAATCCTAAAAATCCATAAACCCTAAACCTAACAAGCACAAAAAAACCATAAGGCCTAAACCCTAAACCCTAAGAAACACTTACCCATTAAAAACCCTAAATATCCAAAAAACCCTAAGAAAAAAAAACACTAAGCTCTAAATCTTATAATGCCCTAAATCGTATATGTTAAACTATAAAAAACATAAAAAAAAAAAAAAACCGTAAGCCCTAAACCCTAATCCTATAAAACCCTAAAAAACATTAACCTATAATACCATAAGCCCTAAACCCTAAAACCAAGGTAAGACCATTATCATAAAACCCTAAACCCAAAAAAAATTATAAGCCCTAAACCCTAAACCCTAAACCCTAACCTAAAACCCTAAATCCTAAACCTAAAATCCTAAGAAATCCTAAACCTTAAGAAACTCTAAATCCTATAAACCCTAAAATGAACCCTAAAAACCATTTAAAACCCTAAGGACTAAAACGTTGATACTAAAAATCTATAAACCGTAAACCTAAAAAATTCAAAAAAAAAAAAAACCTAAGCCTTAAACCCTAAACCATAAAAAAACCCTTAATAACACTTAACCCTAAAAAACACTATAAACACACAAAAACCCCTAACACAAAAAAAACACTAAGCTATAACCCCTATAAAGCCCTAAATCATATATGCTAAACCCTAAAAACCACAAAAAAACACTAAGCCCTAAACTCTATACCTATAAAACCCTAAAAAACCATAATCTAAAAAACCCTAAACCCTAAAACCCTAGATATAACCCTTAACCTAAAAAACCCTAAGCCCTAAACCCTAACTTAAACACTAAATCCTAAACGCAAAACCCTAAGAAACCCTAAACCTTAAGAAACCATAAATCCTATAAACCCTAAAAGCCATTCAAAACCCCTACAAAATCCTAATCTCTAAACCCTAAATCTTAAAAATATGTAAACCCTAAACCTAAAAGACACGAAAAAAAAAACCTTAAGCCCTAAACCCTAAAAAATCCTAAGAAACACTTAACCCTTTAAAACCCTAAAAAACCCAAACACCGCTAAACCTAAAAACCTATATGCTCTAAACCGTAAAAAGCCCTAAATCGTATATGCTAAACCATTAAAAAACACACATAAGAACCCAAAGCCCTAAGCCCTAAACCTATAAAACACTAAAAAACTATAACCTAAAAAACCCAAATCCCTAAACCTAAAACCAAAGAAAAAACCTTAACCTAAAAAAACCCTAAGCCGTAAACCTTAAACCCTAACCTAAAACCCTAACAAACCCTAAACATTAAACCTTAAGAAACCCTAAATCTTATAAACACGAAAACCCATTTAAAACCCCTACAAAACCCTAAGCGCTAAACCCTAAATCATAAAAATCCGTAACCCTAAATATAAAAGATAAAAAAAACCCTAAGCCATAAACCCTAAACCCTAAAAGATCCTAAGAAACACTTAACCCTTAAAAACCCTAAAATCCCAAAAAACCCTAAACCTAAAAATTTCTAAGCTCTCAACCCTATAAAACCTTAAATGTATATGCTAAATCCTAACAAAACATAAAAAAACCCTAAGCCCTAAACCCTAAACCTATAAAACCCTGAAAAACCTTAACTTGAAATACGCTAAAAACTTTAACTTAAAAAACCCTAAAACCTAGATAAAACCCTTAACCTAAAAAAACTTTAAGCCCTAAACCCTAACCTAAAACCATAAATCCTAAACCTAAACCCCTAAGAAACCATAAATCCTAAACCTTAAGAATTTTTAAATCCTATAAACCGTATAAAACCCTAAAACCCATTTAAAACCCCTACAAAACCCTAAGCTCTACACCCTAAATCCTAAAAATCCGTAAACCCTATCCCTAAAGAAACAACAAGCCCTAAGCCCTAAGCCCTAATCCCTAAACCCTAACCCAAAACCTTAAATCCTAAACCTAAAACCCTAAGAAACCCTAAACCCTAAACCTTAAGAATCCTTAAATCCTATAAACCGTATAAAACCCTAAAAGCCATTTATAACCCCTACAAAACCCTAAGCTCTACACCCTAAATCCAAAAAAAATCGTAAACACTAAACCTAAAAGACACAAATAAACCCTAATCCCTAAACCCTAAACCCTAAACCCTAAACCCTAACCTAAAACCCTAATTCCTAAACCTAAAACCCTAAGAAACCCTAAACCCTAAACCTTAAGAATCCTTAAATCCTATAAACCGTATAAAACCCTAAAACCCATTTAAAACCCCAACAAAACCCTAAGCTCTACACCCTAAATCCTAAAAATCCGTAAACCCTAAACCTAAAAGACACAAAAACCCTAAAACCTAACCTAAAACACTAAATCCTAAACCTAGAACCCTAAACCATTAATCCTACATCCCTAAAATAAACACTAAAACCATTTTAAACCCCTACAGAATCCTATTCTCTAAACCATAAATCCTAAAATTCCTTAAACACTAAACCCAAAAAACACAAAAAAACCCCAAGACCTAAACCCTAAACCCCAAAAACCCTAAGAAACACTTAACCCTTAAGAACCCAAAAGAAACCCAAAAACCCCTAAACCTAAAAAACTCTAAGCTCTAAAACCTACAAAGCCGCAAATCGTATCTGCTAAACCCTATAAATCACAAAAAATACCCTATGCCCTAAAACTATAAAACCCTAAAAAACCTTAACCTAAAAAATCCAAATCTCTAAACCCTTAAAACCTAGATAAAACCCTTAACCTAAAACCCTAAACCTAAAAAAACCCTAAGCCCTAAACCCTAAACCCTAACCTAAAACACTAAATCCTAAACCTAAAAACCTAAGAAACCCTAAACCTTAAGAAACCCTAAATCCTATAAACCCTTAAAAAAAACCTTAAAAGACATTTAAAACCGCTAAAAAACCCTAAGCTCTAAACCTTAAATCCTAGAAATTGGTAAACCCTAAACCTACAACACACAAAAAAAACCCTAAGCCCTAAACCCTAAAAAACCCTTATAAACACTTAACCCTTAAAAACCATAAATAATTCCACCCTAAGCCCTAAACCCTAAACCTATAAAACCCTAAAAACCCTAACCCAAAAAACCCAAATCCCTAAACCCTAAAAACCTAGATAAAACCCTTAACCTAAAATCCTAAACCGAAAAAAACCTAAGCCCTAAACCCTAAACCTTAACCTAACACCCTAATACTAAACCTAACAACCTTAGAAACCCTAGATAATATAAACCATAAAATAAAACCTAAAACCCATTAAAACCCCTACCAATCCCTATGCTCTAAACCCTAAATCCTAAAAATCCATAACCCTACACCTAAAAAATAGAAAAAAAACCTAAGCCTTATACCATAAACCCTAAAAAAACCTAAGAAACCCTTAACCCTTTAAAACCCAAAAACCCCTAAACTTAAAAAACTATAAGCTCTAAACCCTATTAAGCCCTGATGAGTATGAGATTTGGAATCATTTAGCGCTTTGTTTTGATAACTTTAGTGTCCTTAAATGCCTAATTTATGCTATAAATTGATGTTAAGACCTTGATTTTCAGGTTTGTGAGCTAAGGATCAAGGTAAGGACACTGACATGCAAAAAGGAGCATAACAAGCTGAAGAAAGGCGAGCTTGGTGATTGCCAAGACCAATTAGTAACTCCCCGAGTGGCTTTTCAGCCCGCCTAAAGTTCTAGTGTGCCAGCGTTGAGGGAAGAGACCAAGTTGTCCACATGAATGGGCAGTCGGTGAATCACCGAACAGTTTTGCAATGACAAGATGGATCACCCAAAGTTACAGGACTTGGGGTTGCTGAGAATCAATGCATAATGGTAATGGAAGAGAGCAAAGGGTGGATCACCGAATCACTCAGCGAGCCCGACTTATCTCGCCTAATGGAATTTCAGGCCAAATTTTGGGTAGCTATAAATTGAATTTTGAACTGTAAATTTAGTATCTAGTTATCATTGAGGAGAGTTTTCTTTTGAGTTTTAGAGTTCCATTGTAAACTTTGAAGCTTTTTGAGTCACAGTTTTGAGATTTTACAAGTGGGTTGCTTAACCTAGATCATGGCGAATGTATTTGGTAATTGTTTCCCTATGTTTATGATGTGTGGCTAAAACCCCAATTCTTGAGGTGTGATCATGTGATTATGGGTTGAATTAGATTATGGGTATTAGCAATTACTAATTTAAATGCTTAATTAAAGTGAGTTTAATCATTAACTGAGTTTTAATTTATGAATTGTCGTTGCAAATGTAGTTTTAAATTTGTGTTCTTAGTTTGCGAGAGAGAGAGGTTTTGGAACCAAGGATTTTGATTAATGGTTTGTAGGTATCGGGTTGATATCGTTTTAGCTCGAGAGAGTGAATCCAAAACCCAATCCTATCGATCTAGCTCGAGAGAGTAGATTAATTAAGGTGTGGATTGTAATTAATTGTTATGCTTGTTGATATACGAAATAAATCACTTGATTCGGGATAGTTGTTCGAGAGAATGCTATTTCACTCATAGTCTAGCCTACCCACTCACATTTAGCTATTTATAGTTTTAATTATCCATATAGCAAAATTTGCCTATAATCGATCACATCCTGAGAAATCCTCTCTATATTGTTATTTCATATTCTTAGATTGCTTTGTAGCTTATAATTGCAAATCAAAACCCCCTATATGACATTCAATGTCACCCCTTATACTTGTTTACATGTATTTTTCCAATAATTTCTATTCCTATAGCTATTTGGACCACGTTTGTACTTCATACTTCAATTTGAACACATACCGCTCCCTGTGAGTTCGACCCCAATTCTTCGTTTGTTTTCTACTGCTTAAAGATTGTTTGCACCTAGAATTGCATGAGGTTTGCTTGAAATGTTAATCAAAATGGTGTCATTGTCGGGGAGTGGTGTTGTTTTAAATTCTTTTATTGAAGTTGAAGTGTGATCTCTTTTGTTCTAGTTGAATCGACTACTTTAGTATTTGATTTTGTGTTGTTTGTGTTAAAACAGAGAAAGAGATGAGCATAAATGTGAGCAATGGCATCTAAGTGGGCCACCAAGATTATAATGGGAACCTTAATGATGTGAATGACCCAATCCAATTGGGTGGTGTTGGTGCAATTCGTCTACCCCCTGCTGAGGGTAATGCAGTCTTCCATGTTACGAGCACAATGCTACGGCTTCTCCAAATGAAAGGATTATATGGAGGGTTGGAACATGAAGACCCTCATGAGCATATTAGTAACATCGTGGACGTTTGTGGTCCGTTCTCATTCAAGAACATATCACAATAGTCAGTCTATCTCAGGTTATTCCCATTCTCTTTAATGGGTGAGGCTAAAAAATGGTTGGTTGAGATACCAAGGGATTCCATCACTTCATGGGATGAACATTCTACTGCATTATCTGTGAGATTATTTCCCCCATCAAAGATGATGACACTTAGAGACAACATCCAAGGTTTTTAACTTTTGGAGGGTTAGTCTATCCATGAGACATGGCTGATATTTAAGCAGTTGGTACTTCACTGTCCAACTCATGGACTACTAAACAATGTGCTACTACAATACTATTATAGGAGCTTTGACTCGGTGAACAAAGGAGTTGCTGATCAACTTGTTCCCTATGCTATAACGCAACAACCCTATGAAATAGAATCACAACTCCTTGATGGCATGACCAAGATAAATAAAGCATGGTATACTCGTGAGGACTAAGTGTCTCCTCTCACTTTTAGAAAGACAAAAGAGCATATTATCAGGAGAGGGACCAAAACATTGCCAAAATGATGACCTAGCTGGATATACTGGAAAACATGTGATGGGTAGTGGTGCAAAGAGTGTTAATGCTGTTGGTGTTAGTGGAGTGAATCCGAAAAAGCTCATTTTGAAGCACTTCACAATGAGGAAGTGAACTTCCTAGCTAATCAAGGAGGTGGATATCGGTAATACTATCCACGGCCGGGTGGAAACTTGGGTTGGAATACAAATGAGGGATGGAGAGACAGTGACAGAGAATGGCGTGATTGTAACACCACTTAGAAAGAAAGAGAGAGTGACAAAGACATGTACATTCCACCACATGAGCGTCAAAAGCCCAATGAGTCTAAAAATGTTCATACATAAGACATTCTCTCACGGATTCTCAATAAAGTTGAAGGTTCAGAAAAAGTGTTGAAGGAGATAAAGGAGGATGTATCTATACTTAATCAGATGGTCACCACCCATTTCGTGTCAATCAAGTAGTTGGAGACCCAAATGGGTCAGATTTCTTCTCATTTGAACGCAAGGCCAAAAGGGGGCCTACCGAGTGATATCTTGGTGAACCCAAAGAATGATCCTTGAAAGGGTACTTTCATCATGCCAAAAGGGTACTTTCATCATGCCACGAAGTTAACTAAGGTGCTTCTTGGGAGGCAACCCATATTTTTGATTCTTTAGTTTTTTATTTTGAATAGCAAGTGTTGCTTGTGTAGGTTGAAAAGTGGAAAGTGTTGGGAAATGGGTAGTTTGGTGAGCCAAAGTCCAATCGGTGAAGCGTCGAACTGGTCGGCGAGTCCCCCGACTTGGACCGCTATTGGAACCACCAATCTTGAAGGGGAACTCTGTAAAACTCAGCGGGCTATATGCTCAATCGGCAATTCACCGAACAAGTTGGCGAGCCTAACTTTGTTCAATGTTTGAACCCCTAAATTGCTGGGAATCTTGTAAAATTGGTGAGGTAATATATCTCTTGGTGAATAGCGAGTGGTTCGGCGAGCATCACTTACTATGCCGAAGGGAGCGCGAACTGAAAGGTTTTAAAGGCCAAACAGTTTAAAATTTCAAAAATCCTTCAACTTCTCCTATTTTCAACCCCATACTCTCACTCCCTACTTTAAATCTTTTATATTTTCTTGCTTTTTCATCGTATCTTGTGAAATCCTTTGTTCAAATTGTGGAACTTTGCCGCCTAGCCATACAAATCCTAAATTTGGCATAACAGTTAGTTTTCCGAATCCCATACTTAAAATGTGTTGTTGAAATCGAATGAAGTTGGTAATTTTTTATGGATTGTTGTTGGGTATCATGTTTTGATCATATTTAAGTGTTGTGTTGCCCCTAATTTGTTTAAATTAGTGCCTAATTGCCTTAAATTAATCGATTCCCATGTCTTGCTTGTTCAAATCAAGTCTAAATTGTTGGGTTGCGATATATTTGTCTTAAGTCTAGGGGGTGAAGTATAAGTAACCCCGTATTATGATAAATGATGTAAATTTTCCCAATGATGGAGTATTTGACGTCATTCTTAAGGGAAAAAGTAGTCAAATGGCCAATTTTGGCCAAATTAGGGAAGGTCTGAGTACCCCGATAACATGGATAGTATAAGTCTAGTGTTAATTGAATGGTGTTTGTGTTTAATTTTGAATTCGTTGGGTCGTTTGGCGAGCTACGACGAGCTCGCTGAGTGGTTCGGTGGTTTGCAGACGTCCCCCCACAGATCGCCCTTAATTTCTAAAAATTGGTTGAGTTGTTCTGTAACTTTCGGCGAGATGCCAGAGCTTGCCGAGTTCACTCAGTGACTCGCCGAAAGGCCTTCTTGATAGCCCTTCTGCGCCTCTAACCCTTAAAATATACTATAACTTTCGGTGAGCTACTTCTAGCTCCCAGATTATTGTCAGTGATTCGCCAAATGGCCATAAGAATCACCGACCAATCTTGATTCTTTGAAATCTTTATGCTGGTACTTTTGGCGAGCCTGATCTGGCTTGCCAAAAGGATTCGATGACTCGTCGAACGGTTCGGCGAGTCATTTTGCAATAGATTTTTTGTGTTTTTCTGGAATTGTTTCTAAATGTTTCTCCATTGTTTTGCAGATATGGCTAGACCCAAGGTGTCAGGAAGAGACATGCCGCCCTGCAAGCGGGAAAGAGTAGTAGTTATAAATGCGGATGCAGTTGCAAATACAGTAAAGGTATTGTAATACCCCGGAAACTAGTAGTCTAAACTAGAGCCTTACGTGTGAGTTCTAGTGCTTGATGTGAGGGTTAGGATTGTAGATATGACCTCTCGTACCTAGAATAAAGGGTTTAAGGGTTAAAGTTCAAGGTACGACTCCCCAAGGACCCTAAAAACCACCTTAAAGCAGTCCCTAAAATCTCCCTAGGCAGTACCCACAAGGGGACCTATGCCCCATAGGGGGATCTGCACCTCGTGGGAGGGTCTCGTTGGTCAAGGACCCCAAAATATAGCCACATACCACCATCCACGGATGACCAGTACGGACCGTGGGTGGACCCACGGTCCGTGGATGTGGTTTTATGGGTTGGGCAGTAGACTCTTTAAGTTGGTTAAGTCTAGGGGTTAGGGAATATTCTAGAATTAGTTAATTACTATGTAGGGTTGGTTTATTAGTAATTAGACCACATATATAAAACTAATAGACCCTTAATTAGATGATTCTAAATCATTAATTTCAATTCACCAAAGAACCCAAATTCCCTTCAAGAAATTCTTTCTCTAGAAGTAAAGAAGAAGAAGAAGAACAGAAGAAAGCTAGGACAAATTCCTCCATTGATGCAAGTTTTCTGAGGTCATTATAATCAAGGTATGATAGCTTATACATCCTTGGATTCTTCCATCAATGGATTCCGCTGGATTTCTGATGAGTCCACAAATTGGACTCATTTAGGGCTATATTTTAATAGAATTAGTGTCCCCAAATACATATTTTTTCTCAATAACTGATGTAAACACTTAAGTTTCTTGTATTTGGGGTTTGAGGCAAAGCATGGACACTACTTGACTAAAAGGAACAAGGTGGTTGAAATGAACGAAGAAATAAAGGCCTGAAGATCGCAGAACCATGTTGGTGAGTCGCCGATCGTACTGGAGATCACCTTTTATTCTGGTGTGCTGAGCCCTAAAGGAGAAGGTCAATTCAGCGATGAAAAGGAGTAGTCGATATGTCGCTGAACAGTTTCGTGAAGCAGTACTTCTATTGCCCAATGCCTCAAAACGCGATAATGTTGAAGGCAAAATCAAGAAGGCGATGAAATCAACCAAAAGGCGGATCGCCGATCATCAGCGATCCCGAGTAACTGCGCCGAATGATCCTCTGTAGCACAAATTTTCAAACACTATAAATACTTGTTTTAAATTTCTATCTTAGTATCACTTCTATTATTCAAACTTTTTACAGATTTTAGGGAATTCAAGTTTTAGAGGGTTTAAAAGACTTTGTTCTAAGACCTTGAAGATTCAAAGGGTTACAACTCCAAGAAATTGGACGTGGGCCTCAAAGATTCTCCATTCTTGATGTGTTTTAAGACTTAATTCTTCATACCTAGTTGATGGAAACTGATATTGGTATAAATTTTTATCTTTTTTACATGTCTAGCGAAAACCCCAATTCTTGGGGTGCGATTTTGTGAATATGGGTTAAATTATTTGTTAGGTCTTGCTTGTTGATGTTTTATTTGCTGTTTAAATGTGATTTTATTTAGTAGTGGTGTATGAACTTAATGGGATTGTAGTTGCAAATACGATTTCATCTTAGTGTTTTTGGCTTGCTCGAGAGAGAGGTCGTAAAACTAAGACTACTAAATTGATAGTCTGTGGTATTGGGTCGACATGGGTTTAGCTCGAGTGAGTGAACGCTAATCCTTCTCCCACACATTCAGCTTGAGAGAGTGAATCGGCTAAGGCGGAGGTTGTTCTTAATGTGGCAACTCAGTGTTCGAGAGAAACCGAGTTGATTAGAGGTATGTTACTCGAGAGAGAATTTACCCACACTACAGTCTAGCCTAGTCACAAATGTTCAACAATTTACTATCAAAAGCATGTACCCGATAGTCTAGTTTATCCCGTATTCCTATCACATCCCAAGAATCTGGTCTCCATATCCCGTTTCCTTATATATTTGCTCTTTTTAGTTACTAATTAATACAAACCCCCATTGATAATTGACGCTTGCGTCACCCCTTAGATTTAGTATGTTTATATTCGATAATGTTTATAGCTATGACTAATTAGAACTTGATTTTATTTTTCTATTAATTGTCAAAACCACTCCTTGTGGGTACGATACCAACCCTTGGTTGGGTTATATCACTACATGCGATCCTTTGGCACTTGAACCGAAAGAGTGTCAGTTGATTACGTCGAACATCAAAATGGCGCCGCTGTCGGGCAATGGTGTTATTTAATAATTTGTAGTTTAGGATTTTCATTCTTTTTAGTTGTAGTTTTGCTTACTTTTTAGTTTTGTTTTGATTGTTTGTATTGAAAGCAGGAAGCATGAGTGTTAATGGCAGCAACGGCAGTCAGGTGGGCCACCAAGACGACATCGAAAATCTAAACGATGTCCAAGATCCCAACATTAATGAGCCCCTTCTCATGGGTGGTATTGGGGCCATCCATTTACATCCAGCCGAGGGAAATGCAGTATTCCACATAACGAGCACTATGTTTCAACTCTTGCAACACTACAAGAAAATGACTTAATAGGGACCAGTATTTAATGACAGGATAAAAATCTGGTCCTGAAAACTATATTTAAAGCGTCGAGATTTATTTACGGTCCCTAATTTTCAATTTTATATCCTTTGTTAGCGAAAGGAATAAATGTGGTCCATATACCAATGAACAACTGGTCCCTAGTGCTCTAAATTGTGCGGGATAAGTAGAGTCAATATATTTGACCACTAAAAGAATTAAAAAGAATACAAAAGTAAAGATTTGTTTATTTTATGATATTCAGTCCCATCATCTCTCCAAAACCCTAAGACCTCCCCTTTTTCATACCAAAGCTTCAATTTCTCTCTATCTATGCTATTCCAATGACATTTTTTCACTAGTTCTGCCAATTAAACTAATGATTTGTTTCGCCCATTACTAATTTATGTCATTGTGTTCTAATTTATTCACTTCCTATTTTCCTAATCATAATACAATTTGTTTTCTACTTATACGCAATACCCGTTTTTTCTCAAGAGGGAAAGTAGGTGGTTGGGTCTTTCTTTGTGGGTGTTTTTCAGTTAGATTTGGTACATGTCACAAGAAACAGAGTTTTCATAGATCTGAGGGAATTGTATTTTATTTTTCGAAAATTTATGGATTGATGGAAAATGGGTGTTACATGATAGAATGAGGACATTATTACATGAGAAGGGAGTGAAACAAATTCCGTTCTCTAAGCGTCAATTCGTCCCCCTGTTAGGATCTACGGTATGCTTTCATCGCTTCTAATTTTCTTGGGTAACTTTGTTCATTTTTTATGGTTTCCTTTATCTCGATATGCTGTTGTATATGTGATGGATTGTATTCGCCTTCACCAATAAAAGTAACAGAGAATACTGAACATTTTTATATGTGATTGTGTGCCTTACCATCTATTCTTTGTTGTCAATATGATTGGTAAAAAATGGATATTTATACTTCGAGAGATCTATTCTTTAAGGATTAAGTATGAGTTTACAGATAATATGTTTCCTACTAGCTTACAAAATATTTGTGTGAAGAACGAATTGAGATATAGTTCTGTTTTAGTCATTTAAACATGAGCTTGTTGGTTGTTTACTTTCTTAGATTCTCACTTTAGATATGAATTTTATTTAATTTTTAGTTCCTTTTTATTTGAAATACCAACTTGACATTTCCATTTATGTTTAGTCTACATGTTCTATGCCTCAGAGCATATGTCTTTAAGTTTGAAACTTGTCGTTTTGTGTCAATTAATTAAAGGATCAGGCACAAGTACCCCCTAGACTATGAGTGGAATCCCAAAGATACATCTTAACTAAACTAAGATCCCAAATGGTGCAAAACTTGTATATAGAAAGTTGATAAGAAATAGCTGTTACACTTACATTAGTGATACTCCTAAATGGTGCAAAACTTTTAGGAAAAAGTATAGATTTTGTCCCAAAGAAAGAGTATTATACCATGTTAAGGGGTATCTATTGGGCTGGCTCAGCTCAAAAATTGGGAGGTTCTTAAGACTCCGTGATAGGAGAAGCTGATAGGGGAATGTCAACCAACGATTTAGAGGTTGTTAAGACTTCACGTATTGAAAGATATAGTTTAATGAATCAGAAAGCTAATAAGAGTTAGAAACTTAATGGAGAAAACACTAGTAAATTTCCCTCACCTTTGTAGTCTGTAGACTAGTTGTAATCTATGTTGCTTGGACTCTTCAAAAATGCCAATGGGTGCGTGTCGGATTCGCCAAAAGTAGTGTATTTTTGAAGAATCCGAGACGGGTGCGGCATCAAAAGTGAAGAGTCCACGCAACTAAGGTTGTCATCCGAAAATTTACTAGTTTGGTGCATCAGTAATTCTAACTCTGCAATTATGTGCTCTGGGCACTTGTTCTTAATATATCTCATGAGTTGTGCTTTACTTAGAGTTTCTCTTTTTTGTTGTGTTTGGAACCGTGTTTGTTCCATCAATGCACTTGCTTTGTCTGCACCAGTTCACATGATATTCAATATCTTGATTTTAAACTTTTGCTGATATAAATAAATTTTATATGATTACCATTAGGTCGGTCTCTTGGAACCTTTGTGACTTTTGTTTGAGAATTATTCCCACATTATAAGCATTCTAACACATAATATGTTATTAGATGCTCAGTTAGATCTTGAATTAAGTTAATTCTAATTTCTTATGTATCTACTGACTTTACATGGATACATTTAATCAATTGCTTCTAGTTCAATTAAACTTGAGCTTATATAAGCTGCCAAGAAAGATGTAGAAATTGACTAGGGTATCTTGTGGTGGTGTATGAAAACCTTGAATAGCATTTTCTTTCTCATTCTTCTATTTCCAAACTTCTTCTCATCCACTTGTTCATCCAAGCAATTCAGAAATGCACTAGTTGCTCATATTGAAGTAACTTAACATGATGAGAAATGCAAGAGTAACTTTGGCAAAGTAAACTGTGGCAAAATTAATATCTTTGCTTCATTTTCAGCTATTTTTTTTGTACTGCTATCATTCAGCATTCAAATTTTTCATATCATGGAATATCACCCTACATTTTTCTATTCATTCTTGCTCAAGGATAGCTGCTTGATATGGACTTCTATCCTTCCCGTCTTAATCTCCAACGTCTACTCCAATTGAATTTTCCCATGTATTTTTCTTCTCTTGTTCTCTTTATAGGGTGTTTCTTTGATCTCTGCTACTTATCATAGATAAAGTATTGTTTCTTTCTATGCAACTTTCATGATTGGAAACTGATTAAGAAATAAATAATAATATATTGAATTGGTTATTATATGTTAATTAAATTGAATGACATGTAGTACCCATAATATTATTAGTCTATGCTCATTTAATGATCAATAACAGTTTAGTTTAGAGTTCTCAAAACTAAATAACTTTAGTGTGAATACCTCTTTAACCTTGTTCCTTTCCTTCAGTCATAATTTCCCATGTTAAAGAAAGATTCTAAAAGTTTAGAGAAAGAAACAATAGGCGGTCATGGTGATGAAAAGAACAATTATAACTTTTTTCTCCTTTCCTCTTTTGTTTTCCCATGGTGCTTGTTCATCTCACTAAGCTTCTTGTTCCTTTTCCATGTCATTCCTTATCTTTTTATCGCTTTCAATCTTATACATGGTAGTCGAATATTAGCAGTTAGTTTATCAAATTGTCTTCTTTTTTCTTTCTGAAATATACTCAATCAATGCCTGTTGAAGAGTAACTATCTGGGAATCAAAATTTTGGATTGTAATATCTTATTTCATATCTAGATTGAAATATATAGTGTGATTTGGTTATGCGGATTATTCTTTTTTATAAGCAGATTTATTTTGTACATTTCACAAGTTTTGGAAATTTTCGTTTACAAGTCGGGATGCAAGTTTGAAGACTTTGAACAAGTTGTCAAATTGGTCATCCTTTCGCTTGGATAGTTCGCTAAATATTTCATTATATATTTAGAGATGTTCATTTTTTTGGCTAATGAGTAGTGTAAATAGTATTGTGACCATATTTTTGCAAACAATACTCCATGTGAGATGTTAATTTGTAGTTTTAAGTAATACGATTGATAATTTTGTTTATATGCATTTGTTTATCGAAACTTAAAATTTTATATTCTCTTAGGAAAATGTGACAGGAAAAGAATGTATCGTTTAGTTTCTCTATATAAATTCACATCTAGGGACCACTATTGCTTTAGTCCTTAAAACTCTTTAAGAACCGGATTTTTGGTCCTTAAAGGTTTTAAGGACAACTTAAGCTTTTCTGGAAATGTTTGTTTAAGGACCAGAAATGTGGTCCTTATAAGTTTTTAGGGACTAGAATTATACCTGTCGCAAACGAGTTTTAGGGACCAATACTTAAATCTCGTCCCGATTAACCTTTAGCGACGAAGCCGATAGGGACGGGATTTGCCCGTCGTTATTGATTTTTAGGGACTAGAATGGGACTTTTAAGGACCATTTTTCTCGTCCCTAGTAGACCTTTTTCTTGTAGTGAAACTTGCTCATTCTTGCCATAAGATCGGTAACCTTAGTAGGAGCATATGTCAATAATAGTGTGAACTTTAAAGCATATTCTTTCAGTCTCATACTTCCTTGACAAAGATTAATCAATTGAAGCAGCTTTGCCTTTCTCATTTCAAGGGGAAAGAACCTATCAAGTAAAGCAACCTTAAACTTTTCCCAATCGAGAGGACTCGAATCAACTTCCCTCCCTTCCTTCCATTGGTTGAACCAAACTTGAGCAATACCCTTAAGTCGATAATGGTCCAAATCGGCCTTATCCACCGGGGTCACTCCTCATCAATGAACTCTTGAGGATCTTCCTCAACCCTAGAACCATGGAACTACGGGGGATTCATTCTAGTTAAGTCTCTCACTCTAGATGCCACATTACCCACATTTTGGTTCATAGGGACCACAACCTCCTTATTGGCTTGAGTAGTCATGGCTTGGGCCAATACTTGAAAAACAACCTTAAATTTTGTATTAGTCAGTTACTCGGTCAAAGGGTCGGCCAGAACTGGAGGAGCTTGAGAAGGGGCTAGTCATTCCACATTCTCACCCGCATTTCTTCTAGCTAATGCTCATTGAGTAGCTATATCTTGTAGACTATCGAATAATGATTATGATAGAGACCCTATAGAGTTAACTCTATTGCACGACTTTAGAATAATGACAAAAATAAAGTTTCCTAAAAATCTTATAGCCTCTCATTCATAAATGTGGCGTGCTTCAAACTCATGAATAAGAATCTACTTGATGTGGCTTATGAGACTTCCTAGGACCTTTCTAAACCTTGTGCTATGATTTCCAAGTTTGTCACAACCCAAGGTATCCTCTAGGCGTAGCATGGCGTATAGGACCCCGAGAAGCCCCATACTAGCCTCTTAGCATTGATCATAAAAGATAAAATAATAAATAGATTTAAAAGACAGTTTCAACATATACAAGTTTTATGTTCCAACAAGAAAATATGTATATCGTCTCAAAGCCATCTAATACATAAGAATGGTTTGGGCGTAGCCCGTACATCATATTCCAAAGCTGAAAATATGAAAAAGCTAAAAACTATAAAAGTCCAGTCCTCGAATCATGTGGATTCACCAAAACTCAAAATCTCCTCAACAACCTCTAGCCACAAAACTGGAACCCTAAATGTCGAACCCTACATTTTAGGAAATGTAGGCAAGAGTAGGCGTTAGTACAAAATATGTATCAAGCATGATAACCATGCATAAAACATTAAAAAGTCATGCTAAAAAGGGACATTTCCATAACATGCAATGACCAAGCTAAATACATGAATATAAAGAGTTAGGAAACATAAGTCGTAAAACATGGTCAATGCAAGATAACAGTTTTAAAAGATTGATGATATACTTATAAAAGTAACCTTAGTTCATTATTGTGGAAAAATTACCTTTTAACTAACATAGAGATTGTGTGAGCTATAAATATAGAATCTGGTGTTTCCCAAATCGAAAAGGGTTGTCCTACTTACTAAGGTAAGGACCATGAACTTCTAGCTTAGGTAGATCCACCAGTTTATGTCTAGATAAGACAACATCCTATGGTGGCACATAGTTAAGGGATAAGTATATTCCTACTATAAACTCAACCTGTACTAATGGGAGAGCTTCAATCTCAATGTCCGCTCGGTGTTAAGATTATTTTTCATGGAATAGTTAATTATGCATACTTGTCTTTATTATCAATGGAAGCGAACATCGTATTTCAAATCCAAGCTATGTCATGTATCATCTATGTAAACGTATCATTTAATAACCATCCAATCTAGGTTTCATTAGAATAGCTCCTTAAGTCTTTGATTCCAAGTTTAGTTGAGAAAACCTTTCAACCATAAGAATCCTTTATTTGAGAATGTCCTTTCACAAATCATGCTTTCATGTGTATATAAGAAATCTTTCCACAACAAAACAAATGACAACACTGATACTTCATTCTAAAAGTATCCTTAAAACATCTACATTAATTTCATGAGAACATGCTTAATTTTATAAACATTTCTTTCATAATTCAAAACCCACATCATGTGATCATAACATTGAAAATATGGAAATTGCATGAGTTCATGGGGGATCATAATAAAAACATGAGATTAATTCAATTCATGCATAAAAGATTATAAATCCATCAATTAAATCAATAATCAAGAGAACCCATAAAATAAAAGAAAATCATAACTTAATTGGGGATTTCTAACTTTGAAAATTGAAGAAATTGGGAACTCTATAGAGGAAACAAATTCATGGAAAGTCATCAAACCTCAGTGAAAAAAAATCTTCACTTCAATGGAGGATTAGGCGACTTGACTTGAAACCCTAGGTTGAACACTTCTTCTTCAAGATTTCTAGAGAGAGAAATATTTTGGAGGAGAAGACTTGTTCTTCTTTTAGAATTGAAGAGAATGACGTTAATTGAGGAAATTTGGGGTTAAAAACATTTCAATGGGGTTCCAGGTAAGGATAAATGACATAGGATCAAGATATAATAATTTGGAAAAGACTCAAAAGACCTTGACTTATAGCTGATGCAACCCCTTTCACGAGAACCTTTACAGCCCGTCTAAGGGAACATGAGCTGTCCTTGAACTCATGGTCCTTGAACCAATAGCTAATAGGGACTCCAATCACCTAAGTCCCATGGACGATCCTCCCCATGTCCTGTCAACATTTCAACCAACCGTTATGGTCATCATGGTACCTTAACCAGTGGCTAATGGAGAACCCCATCTTGGAAGGCCCCACTTCATGTCACCTCTGACGATCCGTCACCCTCATCATGGGCCGTTGAGGCCTCTATGGGAGGGTCCCTGTTGGGATGGCCTTGGGGGACTTACCATGGTACCTTTCACAGACCATGGTCACCTTCACGGCCCGTCTGTTGCTCAGTAGAGGGTCCGTTGTCAAGTTCTTGGTCTGTGAATTTTCCCACTAGTCCTTTCAAGCCCTTTCTCAGGTTCGAGGTGTCACACACAGAACCTATTTCATGCAATATCTCAAGAGTTTATTAGGATTGTAATGGGGCTTAGGGTTAACTTTTGGTTAATTTGGCTAAGTGACATCACCTTTTCAAAGCATTGTTGCAATTAAATCTTATTATAAGAAGGGGTTCCTTCTTTCTGTAACAAACTTCAAGGCTGAGTTTCATTTCATCTTTCTTGACCTTTTACTTGGCTTTCCTTCCTCATTTCTTTCCACACCCCCAACTTAGGCGGAAAGCCTTATTTGGCTATTCACATAAACCAATGCTTCAAAATGTAACAATTCATATATGAAAAGACAAAAAAAATTAGTTTTGAAAAATGTGGTGCGAGTTGTGACGGAGCCATTCATGACCCGTGAAACGACCCACGAGCCGTAGGTCATGTCCTTGGTTGTCCAAATGAGTGATCATGGGAGTGAGAATGATAGTCACTATGGTAAAAATGATAATATGGGTGACATGAATGATATGCCCATTAATACCATTCAAATCACGGGAGCAATCCGATTGCCTCCTATAACCGGGAGGACGGTGTTTCACATCACCGTTTCTATGATCCAATTTCTCTAGATGAAAGGAATTTTAAGGGGCCTGCCTCATGAGGATCTCCATGAGAACCATAGGAATATTAAGGAGTGTGTGGAAACTTTCTGATCAAGAATATCTCCCAAAAATCCATAAGGTAGAGACTATATCCGTTTTCCATAACAAGAGAGGCTACAAGATCGTTAAAAGAGTTACCAACTAATTTTATTACATCGTGGGATGAACTAACAAAATATTTCTTGGAATGATTCTTCCCACACTCATAGATGGTTAAACTTCATCTCCAAATCTAAAACTTCCAAATTCTTTTAGGGGAGCCATTGTATGAAACATGGATGAGGTTCAAGAAGTTACTGTTGCAATGTCTAATGCATGTTGTTCCGGACAATTTGTTGTTGTAATTCTTTTATCGGAGCCATTATTCAGTAAATAAAAGTGTGGTTGATCACTTGTTGCATAGTGGATAAATGAGGCAACCTTATGATGTAGTGACATTGTTGTTAGATGATATGACTAAGGTTAACCGATCATGGCACACAACAGAAGACCGAGCACTTCTTCTACAAGTGGGATTGAGTAAAGAGAGAATAAAAAAGGACCATGAAAAGATTAAAACATGGCCAAAATGTTGACCCAAATCGATTTGCTATCTAAACGTGTCATGGGAGGTGGAACTAAGTCAGTAAATGTAGTTAGAACAAATAGTCGATTGTGCCAGTATGATGCCACATATGAGGCATTATAAAATGAAGAAGTTCAATACTTGGGAAATCAAGTGGGGGGATCTCATAGTAATTATCAACGTCAAGGTGGGAACCAAAGTTGGAACAAGGATAGAGATAGTGGTTGAAAATATTGGATGGGTGGAAATTGGAGAGGCATGAAAGTGGAAAAAGATAGATACATGCCTCCCCATGATCATCCACGCACAAAAGATCAAGCTGGTCTAAAAGGAAACAAGATGAAAGACATGCTCGGGAGAATCTATAATAGGGTTGAAGGATCCGAAAAGGTGTTGAAAGATTTGAAAAAAGACTTCTCCACTTTAACCCAAACAATGACTACTCATTCAGTCTCGAACAAGCTGAGGGAGAACCAACTGGGTCAAATTTCCAATCATCTAAATCTAAGGAAAAAGGGAACTTTTCATAGTGATACCACCCCAAACCTTAAAAATGATAGTTAAAGTTTGAGGACTATGTGGTGCCACGGCATTAAATAAGGCGCTTTATAGGAGGCAACCCATTTCTTTACTTTTGTTTGTACTACATTCAAATAACGTGCATTGGAAAAGAAATTGAAAAATTGATAGGAGGCAACCCATTTCTTTACTTTTGTTTGTACTACATTCAAATAACGTGCATTGGAAAAGAAATTGAAAAATTGATAAGGGTAGATTGGGAGACTCCAAAACCTAAATTGTGATCCGGCAAAAGTAATCGGCGGAATGATTCTTGTAAACCTTTTGAGCATGAGAAGATGGAAAAGTGCACTGTAAGGATCAGGGATAACAACTCCAAAGGACGATTTGTCGAAGTGCATTATGAAGACTCCAATGCGTCTGCCAAATAAATTTCCAACTTTGGTAATTGCTCAGGCATGTTCTGTAAGCCAAACGACAATACTTTTGTAGCACCTCGAAAAATAGTAGGCTAAACTAGAGCTAAAACGTGAGAGTTAGAGTCATGGAGGTGGCATAGGGCCAAGGGAAAAAGGGCAAGGGCCAGGGCTGCCAAAGCCTTGCCAAGGCACTGCGCATGACCACGAGGGACTTCACGGCCAATGGTGGTAACCACGCTTCGTGGTGCCACTTGTGGTGGTGAGACAGTAGCCTCCTTAAGGCTACCCCAAATTGGCTCCTCCACACGAGCCAATTCACGGCTCGTGGGAGTGGCCTTGGTGGTGTGAGGGTGGTAAGGAATTGGCAAGCCACTGCATCATGGCCCACAAGAGAGACCACGGCTCGTGGAGCCCTTCGTGAAGATTCCATGGGCTTGTGGGCTAAAGGAACTTGTTGCCTAGTTAGTGCCTCAAGTTCACAAAGAGTACCACAGCTCGTGGGTCCCACGTCATACCCAGCAGCTCACTTAAAGTTAGGGGTGTTTTGGGAAATTCCGGTTTAAGTCCAATCAAAGTGAAGTCATTTTGGGTAAGTCTAAGGTCCCTATACAAGTCTTTTTAAGTCAAAACATACCCAATTCAACTCATTATTTCCAAAACACAAATCAATTCCCAAAATTCATTCTTTAAAAAATATTCTCTCTAGAATACTCAGAAAAGAAGAAGAAAAAGAAGGAAGTTGAAGCTAGGGTTGAAGAAGCAAGGGTCTTGATAGCATCCAAGGAAGCTCTACTCCATTGAAGGACAAGGATGAAGCTTTAGAAACTCCAAGGAGGCCCATAACAAGATCTCAAACCAAGGAGTTCAATGATAAGCTCAATGGGCTTCAATCCCTGATCCAAAGGTATCTTATTGGGGAAGAA
>JAJOOP010002492.1:0-11934 GCA_029582705.1 Solanum chacoense
GAAATCCTTCTCTCTTCAAGTCTCCCACAAAACCCTCTCCAAATTTGAGAGAAAATATCTAAAAACATACTATTCTATTTTGTAAATAATAATAATGGTTCAGAACTTATCAAAATTAATAACAAGTTTAGTATTTATAGACTACAGAAAATAGCGCTGGCGGATCTTTCTACGAAGTTAGTCTATGCCGCCGAATGACTGGGCAACTCACCCTTTTTCTGTTTCATCAGCGTTTCATCCTTGCCTTCAGCATCATCATGTTCTCGACCATTCGGTGGTATAGTACTGCTTTGCGGAAATATTCAGTGATGCGCTGATTGCTCATTTTATCGCCTTTTTGATCCTTCTCCTTGAGGGTTTCGCGTACTGGAACAATGGACGGAGTGAATCCCTTCGGCGTATTGCCAAGTGTGCTTGGCGATCCTCAGGCTTCAGGTTCTTCGTTCTTTTTCAGTCTTTCTGTTCCTTTTTGCGCCTAAGTGTCCATGTTTTCACTAAAACTTTAAATACCTGAAACTTAAGAGTTTTCATCAGATATTTAGACAAAATAAGCATTCGAGGACACTATTCTTATCAAAATAAAACCCTAAATGAGCCCAATTTGTGTACTCATTAGAAACCTTGATTCATGGAACACTTTTCTCCTTGAAGCCCTTCAACTCTTGATTTCGAAATTAGTAACTTGTTCAAAACAAGGGTTTCATTCTAACCATGGGTTATTCCTAAAAATGATTTTATTATGTTAATTTCTTTATATTATGGATGATTTGATGTTTAATGGTGATTTTTATTGTAAATTTCTCCATGAACCCATGAACTACCCCATGACCCTAATTTCATGAATTGTGATGGGTGTATTGATGCAAGATGGCTACCATGAATTGTTCCTATGTTAATCTAGTTATTGAATATTGTCTTGTTCTTGCTTAAAGCAGTATTTATAAGTGTGATTGTGAGACTTGGTTCATGACCCTTGAAGGGGGTAAATTGTGAAAGTTGGTTCACGATTGATGGAAGTTGTATGTGAACTTATAATTCCCCTGAAAGGTAAAGATTCTTATCACCATTGTGTAAATTGAGGTATTGTTGAAAGATTAATTCTCCCCTTACCCTTTACACATATTCATGTATGACTTGTCTAGGATAGTGATAACATTGTTGTGTTGATTGAAAGGCCATTTCTCATAAAAACACTATGAATGTAATGCTGAAGTTCTACTCACATGTTAATGAAGATTCTAAGGTTGAAAGGACATTCTTACCTTTAATGAATCTATGAGCTATTATGATGAATTGTATTGAACGAAGGGTAGAGCACTCTTTCACACATGTAAATGAAATTTAAGACTAATTGTCTATAATTTGGGAAATAATGCTTAGCACCGAGTGGGTATGAAAAATGATGTAAAGTCCCTTCCGCCAATGCAAGAGGTTGGGTCATCTAAGTGAACTCATGAGATGGAAGATCCTCCGCCAATGCAAAGGGTCGGGTTTCTAGAAGCAATCTCCCTATCCTATAACTATGTGCTAACATAGAACCTTAGATAGTGGATCCACCTTATAGTTATACATTTAGTTCTGCCTTAGGCAAATAGGACACTTTCTTTCGGTATGGGGTTACACGACACCGGATTCCATGTTGCTCACATGGTCTATGTCGGGTATGGCTACTCTTCCCTATATGATAAGATAATGAATGAGACATGAACTAAAACTATGACTTCTTGGTGAGTTTACTTCGTAGGAGGGGCGTATGGGAGTTCACTTCCATATTGCACAAGTAGACTTAGTAGGATGTTTTGAGATAGTTCCCTTATGTTATGATGAGATATGAATTTATGCATGTATCTTGAATGGATAGTTGTTATGAATGACTTTCCTTATGTTCAAGTAATGTACATGACTATTTCTTTACTTAAGACTATTGATTATGAAGAGGTCTAAAGATGATATGTATGACTAAGATAGCTTCAAGGGAATACTTAGTATGGTTGGTATTATGGGATGCCAACCATACATTGCAAAAGTTGTCTTCAGGGGTTGCCAAGGTAATGGCTTTGCTATGTAATAAGTATAAATGCGATTATTACTTGTGTTGTACATTGAAAATGCATGTTGGTTTCCAAACTTGACAAATGCATCCTTTTTAACTAAAAAGTCCTTTTATCACATTTCAAGGATTTTATGCATTTTTCCATACTTATTACATATTTGTGCTAACCCCTTCTTCCTTTACATTTTGATAAGTGTAGGTTCCATCTAGGTGACATACACTCTCATTTCTTGAAGAAGACTTGGATTGCTTATCTCCAAGTAGCGGTGAGTCATCAAGTTCGAGGACAAATTTCCATTTCTTAGTTCCTATTTTACTTCTCTTATATTGGGACTTTTATTGATGTAATGGAGTAAGACCCAAAACATTGTTTTCCTATGTTTTAGATGGTGTATGAGACATTAATCTCTAGATTCATATGATTTTCTATTTATGTGAATGATTATGTTAAGGGCTTGTATGCGACCCCTTCGGGGTCAAGTACGTTGTGTTACATCTAGGGGGTACCCCTAGGTCGTGACAAACTTGGTATCATAGCATACGGTTTTGGGATAATAATTAGGTTGCTGTCTGATGCTTATCGTGACCAACGACACTAACTTACGATATGAGTGTCTACGGTTGTCGATAGTATAATAACCCAACTAAAGGTTGGGGTCGTGTCCCAAGGGAGTGGTTTTGAGAATTGATAGAAAAATAAAATTAAGCTCTAACTAGTCGTAGATAAAGACATTAACGAACAAAAATATGGTAAATTAAAGGGGGTGACACAAAAGTGTCAAACAAAGATTTGGGGGTTTTGTTAGAATTAGTAAAAATAGCAAAAATTAACAAGAAAACAAAGTATGGGGAAATGTTCTTGGGGTGTGACCGCAATACAAGTTGAGATAAGTAGTTGGGTAAATGCTTTTGAAAGGAAATTTGTAAGATAATAGTGACTAGGCTAAGCTTTAAATGGAAATAAGTTCCCTCTCGGGTAACTTACCCCGTTTCGAATGCATTCCTCTCGAATACCCATTTGTCGCATGAAGACCAGCCTATGCCTTACCCCACTCACTTTCTCGAGCTGAGTGTTAGGATATTGGAATAGGGCTCACCCTTTCAAGCTGAACCTCATGTCGACCCACCCCTTAGGCCATCAGTCTAGTGGTCTTGGTTTCGCGTCCTCTCTCTCGGATAAGTTGAAAACACATGGGTGGCTTTGTATTTGCAACTTGAAACTCATAGATTAAACCACAACCACTAGGTGAAATCACCATTAAACTATATCTAATCTATCAACAAGTAAGACCCAACAATAATATCAACACAAATTTGCTAAATCACACCCCAAGAATGGGGGTTTTTAGCCACACATGAAGAAATAACAAAATACACCCAAAATGATAGTAAAATCAAATGGGTATGATAAATTAAACCTTGATTTAGGCAAAGGATGAAGAATGGAGAAGACCCACTTCCAACTTGGGGAAGATGGAATCCTTCTTTCTTCAAGTCTCCCAAAATCCCTTTCCAAACTTGAGATAAAAATATCCAAAAAGTACTATTCTATTATGGGAATTAAAATAAAAGTTTGGCTCCCTAAAATTAATAATAAGTTGGGTATTTATAGAGTTTGGAAAATAGCGTTGGCGGATCTTTCGGCGAAGTTAGTCGATGCCGCTGAATGACTTGGCGACTCGCCCTTCTTCTTTTTCATCATCGTTTCATGCTTGCCTTCAGCATCTTCACATTCTGAACCGTTGAGAGGTATAGTACTGCGTTGCGGAACTATTTGGCCAAGTGCCGACTGTTCCTTTTATCGCCTTTTTTATCCTTTTCCTTCAGGGCTTCGCATACTGGAACAAAGGGTGGAGTCTGTCCTTTCGACGAATCGCCAAAGGTTCTTAGTGATGCTCATACTTCAACTTATTGGTTTTTCTCAGCCTTTTTGTTTCTTTCTGCGTCTAAGTTTCCATGCTTCCACCAAACTTAAAACACCTAAAACTTAGGAGTTTTCATCAACTATTGAGACAAAATAAGCATTTGGGGATACTATTTCTACCAAAATAAAGCGCTAAATGAGTCCAATTTGTGGACTCATCAAAACGCCCAACTTAAACTTTTGCTTGTTCTCAAGCAAACTCAAGTTCAGCCGTTCAAAAAGGTTGTCTCAAATAGTGCTACACAAGACTCAATCATGAACTTACACAACAAGATTCAAATTACATATTCAAAGATCAACTGTGCACTCAAAGATTCAAGTTGTGACACACCATTACCAGAGATTCTCATGCTCGCAATACTTACTACTTGTGCGAGTTCAAGCTCGACAAAAAGTATCTAAATGCCTTCTCATTAAGAATGATTCCATATTCACACTGAGGTTAATCAATTCAAGATCAGGAATCAGATGCAAAGCTCACACTCAAAAAAGAAGAACACAATGCATGCTTTCACCCATAGGTTTGCCCTTATTTTCCAATCGACTTTTGATTCGGCTTACTCATGATCAAAAAGGTCTTTCTAAGGCCTGTAATGGGGATGAGTGCAAAGGTATGGTCATTTAGGCTCAATGGCTCGTTCCTCGTGGGATTTTCTATTCTCAAGGCATTCCCTTCTCCTCCTTTATCAATTCTTTTTCTAATGCTTCTAAATCACCTATTTATTCACCTTCATGGCTTGCTTGGAAACCCGACTTCCTTTGTACGTTATTCCACATATTATTTTTTTTCTAGGAAATTGAAGGGGTTTACACTTATGCAATCCCATGGGTTAGGGGGGACTTTTTCTTCCACTTCTTGACCTCTCCTTTTCCTTTTTACCACACCCCAACTTAGGCTTTTGGCCTAAGTTGGCTATTCACTAAATCACAAATTAAGAGGATTGTAGGTAGTGGGTCAAGTAAGGTATAGGATTCATCAAGGTTCATCCAAAGAAATGTTAGGCTCAAAGGGTATTCAAAAGAGTTTCACACAATCATTGGTAGGCCATAAAAGAGGTATATGTCAAATTTGGCTCACACTCTTTAAAGTTGCCTAAGATCATTTCAAGAGGACACCTTTCTAAATCAATCAGACTAACAGGGTTCTGTGTTTATTCATGCAAGTTTCAAAGCAAGCTAATCACACAAGGCATCGACACTTAAGTCAAACAAGACTACACACTTTCGCTAGTGTGCAACGGTCATTATAAGAGAATCAATTCGATAAATGGCTAATCACAACGAGATGCAAAGAGTTCACATATTGTCTATGCAACTTCATTTGGCCTCGTCATTGCCATACATTCATGTTCGTTCAATTGAGAGCACTATTCAAGTCATCGGTATTGATCGAAACCGAGACCTAAATTCTTGCAAAACGGCCACATTCAACTCACGGGGGGTGGCAAAAATGTGCAAAGAATTTTAAAAAAATTGGAAGCGTCAAAAATCATTTGCAATTAAGAATAAGCGGAGCCACAAGCTCAAACAATTGCAAAGCAGTTTTTAAAAACACAATTAAAAACAGATAACCCAAAGGTACACCAAAACAAGGATCATAAATAACACACAATAGTGTACGCCTCACCCCACCACAAATAAAAAACATTTTGTCCTCAAATGCAGGTAATTTGGAATCAAAAGGCAAGATGAAGAAAGATTGAGAGGAAGGTGAAGAGGGGATCCTTGTTAATAGGTTGCTCCATCTGTCTGGACATTGATGTTTTGGCTTGCAAAAACCTTCCACTTAGCAACGTTAGTCAAGCTAGGTAACTCATTCGGCGGAACGTTGACTGTGGGTTTATCCGTCGAAGGTTACAGAACCACTGCTATACGAGGGTTCCAACGACGAATTCTATCATGGTCGCCAAAATGATCAGCAATTGGCCAATGATTTCCAATTGTTGCCGAGTTTTACATACTACAGATTTTGAAGATAGCTTGAGTCAAATGGTGGAATAGAATGGATCGTCGAATTCTTCAGTGATTCACCAACTGGAACTATTGGTCGCCCTTTTGCACCTTTTGATCGCCCTCCACACTTTAGTCTATAAAACTAGCACACTATTATTTAATCAATACGCAAAAAAGAAGATAACAAAAGGTTTTGGCTTGCCTCCCAAACAACGGCTTAGTTAACGTCGTGGCACGACGCAGCAACGCCTTCAGGCGTCTTCCAAATATACCACTTCAACCAATGAAATATCTTGACAATCTCCCAGATACAATTTCAGATATTGATCGTTCACTGTAATTGGAGGTCCTTCCTAATCTTTAACTTCTATGGAACCATTGATGAACACTCGCGTTATTAGAAATGGTCCAGACCATTTGGATTTGTGCTTTCCAGGGAAGAGTCTAAGTAGCGAATTCTATAGCAGAACCCAATCTCCTACCTTAAAGTCTCACTTGAGTATCCGAGCATCATACGATTTCTTCATCTTTTCTTTATAGATGGCTGAACTTTCATATGACCTGAGTCTAAATTCATCCAGTCCGTTCAGCTGCTCTGTTCTCTCCCTTGAAGTTTTTGACCAGTCCAAATTTAAAGGTTTCAATGCCCATAATGCTTTATGTTCTAACTCAACGGGTAGATGACAAACCTTACCATAAACCAATTGATATGGAGACATCCCGATAGGTGTTTTGTAAGCAGTCCGATATGCCCATAGGGCATCATCGAGTTTCCTAGACCAATAGTTCTATTGGCGTTTACTTTCTTGGCCAAGATGCTTTTGATTTCCCTATTTGACACTTTGACCTGGCCACTTGCTTGGGGATGATATGGGGTTGCCACTTTGTGTTTATCCCCATATTTACCCAGTACCATTGAGAACCAGTTATGGCAAAAGTAGGATCCCCCATCGCTTATGATTGCTCTCGGAGTGCCAAATCCAGCAAAGATGTAGTGTTTCAAGAATTGGACGATGCTTTTTCCTTCGTTGTTTAGAAGTGCGATGGCTTTCAACCATTTGGAAACATAATCCACAGCCACCAAGATATATTTATTTTTAAACAAGCTCACAAATGGGCCCATGAATTCTGTACCCCATACATCGAATAACTCAACCACTAAAATAGGAGTGAGAGGTAATTCGTGTCTTCTAGACACTCTGCCTTGCTGCTGACATTTAGAGCATTTCTTTAAAACCTCATGTGCATCCTTGTAGAGTGATGGCCAGTAATATCCACTCTAGAGAACTTTAGCAGCGGTGATGTATGGCACACATGGAGAATTTCTACAACTTCTTCTTTAGGAACACCTTCTGATAACATGGTCAGCACACTCTCATAACAAGTATGGCTCATCCCAAAAGTACTTTTTAAAATCGAACATGAATCTTTTATGTTGGTAAAAGGTCAACTCATCCGGCATCAGCCCACACACAATGTAATTTGCAAAATCTGCATACCATGGCGTATGTTTGAGGGATATTGCAAACACCTGCTCATCTGTGAAAGAGTCATCTATGTGAACATCATGCTCAACATTATCCCTTGCTTCCAGTCTTGATAAATGGTCAGCCACTTGATTTTTGCACCATTTTCGATCTTTCACCTCAAAATCAAATTCTTGTAATAGTAGTACCCATCATCTTTCTTTTCCATCAAATAACGGAGTGCAACATGATCAATGTGTACGATTACTTTGGTGCCTAGCAAGTACGCCCTGAATTTTTCAAATGCATAGACTACTGCAAGCAACTCTTGTTCGGTGACCATATATTTTTGCTAGCACTATTTAGAGTCTTGCTTGCATAGTAGATTGGGTGAAATATTTTGTTGCGCTTCTTCCCCAACTCAACCCCTAGTGCCATACCACTGGTATCACACATTAACTCTAAAGATTCAGACCAATTAGGGATGATGATGATCATGGTGGATATTACCTTCTCTTTCAATCACTGAAATGCAGCCATACAAGCATCATTAAAGTGGAATTTCACTTCCTTCTCTAGGAGTTTGCATAATGGGAGTGCAATCTTTCAGAAGTCTTTGATGAACCTTTAATAAAATCTTGTGTGCCCTAAAAAGCTGCGAACACCCTTTATTGAAATCAGCGGGGGTAATTTCTCAATGACTTCAATCTTTGCGTTGTCAACCTCCAGCCCCTTTTGCGATACCTTATGCCCAAGAACAATACCTTCTTTTACCATAAAGTAACATATCTCCTAATTCAGAACCAGATTCATTTCGACGCATCTTTGGAGTACTTGTCCTAAGTAAGTCAAACATTATTCAAATGTATCCCCTACGACTGAGAAGTCGTCCATGAACACCTCCATAGAGTTTTTGACCATGTCTGCAAAAATAGACAGCACGCAACACTGAAATGTTGTTGGGGCATTACATAGCCCGAATGACATCCTTTTGAATATGAAAGTTCCATAAGGGCAAGTAAAAGTAGTTTTCTCTTGATCTTCCAATGCAATAGAGATTTGATTGTAGCCGGAGTATCCATCTAAAAAATAGTACCATCCTCTTTCTGATAACCGGTCAAGCATCTTCTCCATAAAAGGCATTGGAAAATGGTCTTTCTCGGTCCATGAGTTAAGCTTTCGATAGTCCATGCATACTCTCCACCAGTCACTGGTCTTGTTGGCACAAGTTCTCCTTTTGTATTCGAGACTACGGTTATTCCTCCCTTTTTTGGGACACATTGCACCGAACTTACCCACTTACTATCTGTAATAAGGTATAGCACCCCTGCATCTAGCCACTTCATGATTTCCCTTTTGACCACCTCTTGCATTGGAGGGTTTAATCTCCATTGATGTTCCATACTAGGCCTGCATTCCTTGTCGGTCCAGATATTGTAAGTGCATATGCCAGGAGGAATTCCTACTATATTGGCTATTGTCCAACCAATAGCTTTTATGTGCTTCTGCAGTACTTCAATGAGCAATTTCACCTGCCTTTCAAGCAGATTGGTGACAATGATTATCGCTAGAGTATTATTGGCTCCTAAAAAGGCATATTTGAGATGAGAGGGTAGGACGTTTAATTACAAATTCGGTGGTTCTTCTGTTGATGGTTTAGCAGGGGGACTTTCTCTGTTTTTTAGATCGATATCCAATTTGATTGGATTCCTTGAATATGCTCCTAATCATGATAAAGAAGCTACCACTTCCTTGTAACCCTGAACTTTGGATTCATCATAATTAGCAAGCACAGATCCAAGGGGCTCATTATTGCGCATTAAATGACTCACACTTGCCACTGCGTTATCTATCACATCCTTAGTGGACACCACATGGATGTTACTTGGTTGCTTCATGGAATTACAAATATTTAAGGTCACGTCATCATCATTCACACAGAACTTCAATTTACCGCTTTTAACATCCACCAGTGCTCTTCCTGTAGCTAAGAAAGGCCTTCCCAAAATAATGGGAATTTCAACATCGATCTCACAGTCTAAAATCACAAAATCAGCCGAAAAGATGAACCGATCCAGTTTTACTAATATGTCATAGAGTATTCCGACTAGGTGCTTGATTGATCGATCAGCCAAGAGGAGTCTGATTGTGGTTGGGTTTGGTTCACCCAAACCAAGTTTCTTGTATATTGCATAGGGCATAAAGTTAATACTTGCCCCTAAGTCGTACAAGGCTTTAGCAAATTGGAGCATTCCAATTGTGCATGAGATTTTGAATGGTCCAGGATCTTCTCTCTTAGTGATTAAATCATTTTTCATAATTGCACTGCAGCTATGGGGCACCTCTAGCGTTTCATATTCCAAGCTTCTTTTCTTTGTAGCCAGTTCTTTCATGAATTTGGCGTATATCGACATTTCCAGCAATGCTTCTACCAGAGGAAGGTTGATTGATAAGATCTTAAATACTGACTAATTTTTTTTGAACTTCTCATCTTCATTTTTCTTTTACAAATGTTGGGGGAAATTGTGGAGGTTTCTTGCGTAAGGGATGTATGACTTTTGGAAGTTGAACTTTTTGATCTGCTTTCTCATGTGGTTCTTTAGTAAAGCCTTGTTTAATAAGCAAATCTTGTTCCTCCACTCCTTGATTCTCTTCATGTTTTTGAGTATCCTCATCTTCCATCATATCCCCTATCACCACCTTACTGCTACTATTAACCACAACCATCTCTCTTTCAATATGGTCCATGGGTGTTGTGGATGTTAATTGAGCTGATAACAGACTCAATCTACCTTCCAGCATTTTGATGGCATCTGTATAAGAATTTACTTTGTTGTTCAATGATGAAAAGTCATCTTTCATTCCTTTTCGCAGATCATCGGAGCCCTCAAATTTTTCGAGTATGCGTGATAACAACTCATTTACCCGAGGACTACTTGCACTCCCTTTAGATTTCCAGCTTTCACTCAAGTGAATATGGTCCTCCTCCTGACCATCCTGCTCAGCACAATCTTGCCAATATCTCCCTGGTTCTTCGCGTCTATAATAGCTCCAACCTTGATTCCCACCCCGCAGTTGATAGCGTGTGTGGAAACCCTCATCGTATCATCTGGAGTTCCAACCTTGATTCTCCCCCGATCTTGAGTAACCGAAAGACGAACCCTCTTTAACTCGAAACAACTCACGTGACCCCTTCATATGTTCTTGTAGCATTTCCATTTGAGATAACATCTTCTTGATGTTTTCGCCCTTTTCCCTTTCTTTTTCAATCTGTTCTTGCGTTAATCGGAAGCATAGTAAGGAGACTTGATCCTCTTTGGTATACCCTGCTTTGTTCACTTTAGTCATACCATCTAGGAGAAATGAGGCTACTTCAAATTATTGTAACATTATTCCTCCTTGCACCAATTGATCAGCTATTCCTTTATTCATCGAATCCAGACTACAGTAGAAGTATTGGAGCATCAACTCACCTGGTAGCCCATGCGTTGGGCAGTTACGCAAAGATCTTTTGAACCTTGTCTATGACTCGTGAATTGGTTCACCCTCCTGTTGCTTGAAATTCTGGTTATCGTCCCTCCGCTTCATCATTCTTGATGGAGGAAAAAACTTTCGTGAAATGCCATAACCAACTCCTCCCACGATCTAATGGAGTTGTTCGGGTGCTCACTTAACCATTTAGTGGCTCCCCGAGTTAACAAAAAAGGAAATAAGCGAAACCTTATGGATTCTTGAGATAGGTTCTTGAATGATAAAGGGGTGCACATTTCCACAAAGCTTCTTACATGATTGTGCAAATCTTCATGCTCCAACCCTCCAAATAAACCTCTCGAATGTATGAGTTAGAGTGTTGCATTGGTAACTTTGAACATTACATTCTCGTCAGCTTGTGGTATGTAAGTTTCACCCATCTCGCCCATGCTGGTAGGATGATAAAACCAATTAGCATAGTTGATGTCGTCTCGATGAAAAGCACCATCTGCTGAGTGGCCCGCTTGGCAGCTATTGTCCCCGTTTGTACTCATATGGCATGTTGTGTCACACAAATACCCAAGACAAAACTGAAAATTAAATTAGTAAATTACAATTAAGAAGAACAAAAATTCTACTAATCTAAAAATTCTCAAATAACAACATTCCTCGGTAGCGGTGCCATTTTGATACTTATCGTGACCAACGACACCAACCTACGGTTTGAGTGTCTACATCGATAGTATAGTAACCCAACTAAAGGTTGGGATCGTGTCCCAAGGGAGTGGTTTTGAGAATTGTTAGAAAAATAAAATTAAGCTCTAACTAGTCATAGCTAAAGCCATTAACGAACAAAAACATGGTAAATTAAAGGGGGTGACACAAAAGTGTCAAATAACGATTTAGGGGTTTTGTCAAATTAGTAAAAATAGCAAAAATTAACAAGAAAATCAAGTATGGGGAAATGTTCTTAGGGTGTGACCGCAATACAAGTTGAGATAAATAGTTGGGTACATGCTTTTGAAAGGAAATTTGTAAGATAATAGTAACTAGGCTAAGCTTTAAAT
>JAJOOP010002493.1:0-12748 GCA_029582705.1 Solanum chacoense
GCTGAAGTTTGAGGGCTTGCGCCCCGCGCCTCTCAGAGCGCCAGGGACACCAGTTCTCCCCATTCGTTCCCCACCTTTTCGTACTTGTTCCTAAGCGATGTACCTATGCTTTCTAGTTGTTTCCAACACTCTAAGGTACATCTAAAGATCATGAAATCATCTATAAACATGAGATCATGAACCTTGAATCCATAATCCAATTCAAGAAAAGTTAAAGTTTCTTAAAGTTTTCAAGAGTCTTTATTAAACGTTTAAACTTCGTTTTAAGGCTCAAGTTTCAACAAAGTAAAGAGTAAAGAGTTGAGTTCTTTTCTCAAAATTTATTAGGGAACTAAGTATTCCCAAAGAAGTTTATAAATGTTTTCATATTTGAGCAACAAAGGAACTATGATTTCCAAAAGAGCCTTTGGGCTAGTTTTCACTAAAGGGAACATTGATTCCAAGAGAGCCTCTGGGCTAAACTTTGAGCAATTATCTCAAACTAAAGAAAGAGGTGTTTAAAACACATATGAGCTAAAGTATATTTTGGGAGTAGTATTGATCACCGTATTGGGGACACGAGTTCATATTAACTCAACTCTCCATAAGAACCATGTAGCCAACATGGGATTTAACGGGTCATACTTTTTAGATGATCACGTAAGTTAAGCTAGTGGATCCACTAAGTTAAGTAAGGTCCTATATGACAGTGAGGTATAGGATGGTCCTTGTGCAACGTGAGGTAAAACATTGTACCATCACTAGGGCTCATAGTGGTGGTTGTCGGTTAAAGAATCTCCCACAAAAGTTATATTACTTTTATATATAAGTAAAGTTGATTTTGTTATTGCTTTATCTTGTTTACACTGTTTTACAAGATTTATATATATATATTGCATGTGCCTTGTTGCTTTATATTGAGTTCAGTTATTCATGAGTTGTACAGAGCCAAGGTAAGTATTCCTTCTTACTCCTTTCAAGCTTAAGTTGTTGTTTAGCTTTCCAACTCGCATACTCGTACATTCAATGTACTGATGCCAGTTGGACTGCATCTTACTATGACGCAGACGCATGTAACCAGGATTAGCATCTAGCGCGTCGTTGATCTAGTCGAGCACTCCAGAGTCAGTGGTGAGCCTCCTTGCATTCTGGAGGACTCTTTTATTCGCTTTCCTAGTTTTTCTTATTAGGCTGTTGTGGGGTCTGTCCCAACATCCACCTCAGTATTATAGAGGCTTCATAGACAGTCAGACAATTAGTTATGAGTCTCTCATCTTTGTATTGCAGATGTTTTGCTATGAGACTTAAGTTGGCAATGTGGCAAAGATGTTATTTCTTTAAGTTATTTCTTAAAATTATTTTGTTGATTAATTCCTTCGCTGAGTTCAGAAAGCCAGGCCAAGGGTTCGCTTGGGGCCAGCAATGGTCTCCGAGTGCCAGCCACGTCCAGGGTGTGGGCTTGGGGCGTGACAAAAAGAGCCTCAAAAGCAAACTTTACTCGAAGTCTATAAAAGAAATATCTCATAGTGTTTAAAAACATTCATTGGCCAAAAGAGGCAACTCAAGTCTCAACATAAACAACTGAAAATGAAAAAGACTCATAAACTACTACTGTCTATCTATGAAGCCTCTACTAACTGAGATAGACGTCGGGACAAGACCCACGACATCCTAATAACAAAACTGAAATGATAACATAAATGGGGGATCCTCCGGAAGCATAGAGGCTCACCAAACAACTCTGGAACTGCAACTGTTATCAACAAATCGCCTGTTGATGACCCTGATCTCATGTATCTGCATCATGAAATGATGCAGGCCAAATGGCATCAGTACATTGAATGTATGAGCATGTAAGGGGAAAATTGAACATAACATCAAAGCTTGAACCTTGGAAAGAAGGAAACATACTTACCTCGACTCTACTCAACTCAACCTCAACTCATGGATACTCAACTCCATGTAGTATAAAAACAACAATAAAGATGCAGTTTATATAAAACATTTAAAATAGTAGATAACAACTCAATGTATTCAAAAACACAATAATAACTCAGTTTGTATCTAAATATACAAAATATCTCTGTTTGGAATATTCTCTAACCGACAACCATCACTATGAGCTATGTGATGATACAACGTCTCACCCACGCTACCAGAATTATCCTATACTTTGTCAGGGTATAGAACTACTCACTAAGTGGATCCACTAAGCTATGCTAAAAAGCAATAAGGAATCATCTAAAAAGTATGACCCTTTCTACCCACGTTGGCTACATGGTTTATGGGGATTGTGAGTTGTTTGAACTCTCCTCCATATCCGTGCTCAATACTACTCCCAAAATATAACTTAGCTCATATGTTTTTTAAAAACATTTCCTAATCCTCAATTTTGAGATTATTACTCAAAAGAATTCTCTAAAAAGAGATAGTACTCAAAACTTCTCATGAAATCTTTTGAAAATCAGTGTTTCCTCTCATCTTAAATGTAAAAACATTTACTCTTGAGAATACTTAGTTCTCATATATTCGTTTTGAAAAATAAAACTTAACTCTCCTCATCCTCAAACTCAAGTACTCATGTTTAAAAAACAATATTAAAAAATGATTGGAAAGACTTCTCAAAATGACTCGGAAGAACTCTCAACACTTAGCTCTTAAATCTACCTTGAATTTGAATTATGGATTCAAGATTATGATTCATGTTATGAATGATCTCTTGATGTTTAAATGTAGTTTAGAGTGTGGATATCAAGTAGAAAACATAGGTATGATTCGAGGGAACTCACACGGAAAGAAGGACAGAAGAATAGGGAACCTGGCGACCCTAGCGCACTGAGTGGCGTGGGGCGCCAACCCCTGAATTACTGAAGGTGGGTTGGGGTGCACTGAGTGGCACAGAGCCCCAAGCCCCAAACTACAGAAACTTATTAGGGCGCACTGAGTGGCGCGGCGCCCCATCCCTTTTCCCAAAATTTTGACGAATTTTCTTTCTTCGTTTTCATGTCTAACTCCTCTAGAATCGAACGATTCCCCTCAAACTCTTATGGATTCATATACCCAACATAATTACAATGAAATCCACCCTAAATTACTCAAGAACAATACCTAAACACAAGATCCTCATCGCAAGAACTCAACGGAATCTCATACTTAAAGAATAGATCACAAACTTCAAGAAACTCATCAAGAACTCAAATTTATCAATATTTATGGATGGATTCGAATATGTAAATCATGATTGGCGTGTGGGTGAACGAACCCAACACTATGAAAGCTTACATACCTCGATTTGGTGAAATCCCTCGACAAATCTCCCGAATCTTGACGAACGCCTTGAACTTTTCTCATTTTGTCCTCTTCTTGAACTCCTCTCAAAACCCTAAGCGTATTTGGGATTATGAAAACTGATCCAAATCATATTTGACCACAAAATTATTACTAAATTCGTTTTAAGCTGATGGTGTAAGGAAAAGACCAAAATACCCCTCACTAATTCGGGTAACTTTCCTTAACCGGACAGGCTAACTTGAAACTGGCATATCTCCCTCACCCAAACTCAAAATTTAGCAAACTTGGTGGCGTTGGAAAGAGGATGCCAAGACTTTTCCTTTGATATCTTATGGGTCATTTAATTCATCATGTACTGAAAGTTATGGTCATTTGAAGTTGACCCAAAACTCATAATTTAGCATAACTTGCAAAATTTTCAATTTGGCTCTTTCCAAATTAGTTCTTTCTATTTGTAGCTCTTTATAAGGCGGTATGTTGCAAATTGAGAAACCATCAGGTTGCTCTACATAGATCCCTTAAACAATATAACCATTCAAAAAAGTCGATCGAACATCAAGCTGATGAATCTGTCGAGAACTGTGAGATGCAAATGCAAGAATAATCTTGATTGTGTCATACCTTGCTACTGGAGCAAATTTTTCTTGGTAATCTAGCCTTATGTTAGAAATTTCTCCATCAGGATTGAGTTTTGTCTTGAAAATCCATTTTACACCAATCACTTTGTAATTTTTAGGCTTGTCAACGAGCTGTCAGGTTCCATTCTTCTCGATCATGTCTAGCTCAGTTTCCATAGCTCTCCTCCATGCCTTTGAGTCTTGTGCTTCATCATAGCTTGTTGGTTCAGAAATATCAAATTATACCACCGATAGACATATTTTATGGTCTGGGTGCCCCGCATTAGTATATCATCCACTAGTTCATCTTCAGCAAGATGAGGATGCTCTTTTGAAAATAAATTAGAAAAAAAGTCTTCTTATTTTTTCAATCCCAACCAGCTGCTTAATCAAACTTCATTTCTCGACTGAGAATTAGTATTTTTGTTTTCAGATAGAAAATCATGTATCCTTTGAATGAACTATAGCCCATAAATATGATCTTTTAACCCTTATTGTCTAGCTTATTCTCTTTGTTTCTAGAACTCAATAATAACATATACACCCACAGATTCTGAGATGGTGTACTAATGGTTTGTTCCCACACCAAGCTTCATACGCAGTCATGTCCTGCAATGGCTTAGTAGGCAATCTGTTCAGCAAATATACTAAGGTATTGACTGCCTTCGCCCAAAACTGATTTGGGATTTTTCTTTCAAGCAAAAGACACCTGGTCATCTCTATTATAGACATGTTCTTCCTTTAAGGCACACCATTTTGTTGTAGAGTGTATGGTAATGTCAAATGTCGTTCAATACTTATGATATTACAAAACTCCACAACTAAGTAGAAGTATATTCTCCTCTATTGTCAGACCTTAAATCTTTAATATTGAGATTACATTAATTTTCTACTATAGCTTTAAATTGCTTAAAAACATCGAAGACTTCACTCTTCAGTCTAATGAAATAAATTTAACACATTCTAGTGTAGTCATGAATAAAGAGGAGAAAATATTTTTTACCACTCAATGAATCTGTTTTCCTTAGGCCACAAACATTCGTATGAATGAGTAGAGATTTGTAGTTAGCTCTCCATACTTGATTTACTTGAAATGGAAATTTTGTTTGCTTTCCCTATTGAAAGGTTTCACAAACATGAGCATTAGAAAGAAATTCAGGCATATTTTCTACTAGCTCCTTTTTTATCTCTGTAATGCTTCTTAGATTGAAGTGACCAAACCTTTTGTACCATAGATTTGTACATGTTTGTGAAGTAATAGTGTAAGCCTGCTCAGTTATTTTCCCCCAATCAATTGAAAACATTCTATTACTCATCTTGAAATAAAATAATTCTACTCTAGAAGGGTCAGAAACAACACATTCACGATTCTTAAAATGGATAGAATAATTATTTTCAAGCATTTTTCAACACTCAATAATTTTGACTCATATCTGGTATGTATAGAACATTAGGAATACTTTTGATACCTGATATTGTTGAGATAGACATTGTACCTCTACCTTTGTTTTCTACAGCCTCAACGTTTCCCACTTTTACTTTGGATTTGTAAGTTTCATCAAGGAATTTAAACTTTTCAGCATTATTGCATAAGTAATGTGTGCAACCACTATTAAGAAGCCACTAATTAGAGGATTCTTTGATTTTTGAAAAGTATGAAACTGCAAAGAGTTGCTACTCATGTGCATCTACAACTTCTACTACTTGTCCATTCAAAGCTCTAGAGGCCTTTGTTCTTGATTTGCAAACATTGGATATGTGCCTCGTCTGTTTATAGTTGCCACATATTGCATCATCTCTCCACCAACAGTACTTCTCCATATGTGTAATTTTTTTTGCAATGTTTGCATAGAGGGAACTTCTACTTCACATCTCAACTATTGTTTCCTCCATCATGCTTGCCATTATTCTTTTGGTTGAACTGTTGCTTTCCTTTATCAAAATTTTGCTTTTGTATAGAAAAAGCTCCTTCAGTAAACTTTTCCCGTCTCATAGTCCTTTGCTCTTGTGCTTGAAGAGTACTCATCAGTTAACCTAATGAGAGTTTGCTTAAGTCCTTAGATTTTTCAAGAGAGGAAATATTAGATTCAAAGCTCCCGGGAAGAGTCACAAGAACTTTCTCCATAATCAGTTTTTCTGCAAATTCTTCACCAAGAAGTCTAATGTTATTAACAATCAAGGAGATTCGATCAACATAACATACTTACTGATTGTTCATCATCCTGCATATTTAGGGACTCAAACTCTCTTTTCAGGTTTAACACTTGCATTTGAAGTGCTCTATCGGTGCCTTGATATTCTTATTTCAACCTACCCCAAGCCTCTTTTATTATTTACAAGTCATGTTTCTACAAAACACAAAATTTGCCACAGAATTTTGCATAAGCAAATTGTCCTTAGATTTCTTTGTCTTCTCTTAACTATTGGATTTGATCTGAACCAAAGTAGGATTTGCTAGTAGAGTAGCAACTAGTTTATCTTTTGTCACAGTTTTCCCAAGTTCATAGGCTTTTAGAAAATCTTGAATCTTCACAGACCAAATTTGGTAATTTTTACCGGTAAAAGTGAATGGTGGATTTAAAGGTAGGTTGTTGAATGTCATTTGTTAAAAAGAATTGGTCTTGTAAGATCAACTAGAGGCTCTGATACCACTATTGAAATAGAAACAATTCAATAAATTGAATTGAAGTATAAAAACATAGTGAAATAATGAAATTACAGTCATTCATTAACTTGTAGAAAATCTGAATACATACAAGGAAAAAATCTAACAATTTCCTATCTAGTAGCCACTTACAGAGTGGATGGAAAATTGAATTAAAAACATGTGCCACTAACTGTCATAAAAGTGCCACTAATTTCATAAGTTTAAGAAACTAAAGTTGACCAAGTCTAGTTAGAAAATAGGGAAACACCAAATTGAAATTGAGTGAAAACAAAAGCTGGAAGTTAAGAAAGGACAATTGTCTAACATAGACATTAATAATATTCCACGATCATGATCGGATCAAAAGTGGGTGCCTTATTTTTAGTGAGGGTCGAAAGCCACGATCAGAGCCGATGTAAAAAGTTGGGGTTGAACTCAAGAGTTGAGTCCCAATTCATGTTTGGGGTTGGGAATTGGGAGTCGGGTATTAGAAGTTGAGGTCTCAAGTCAGAGACGGGATAAGGTCCAATCCTAGGACATGGTTGGGAGTCGGGTTTAGGGTCGAAGTCAGGAGTCGGGTTCAAGGGATGTGGGTGGTAGCCAAGATCTGGAATGGGGTGAAGAGTCAGTGTCAAAATAAGGTATTGAGTCGGATTCCATGTCGAGTTAGGAGTTGGGATCTCATCTCACTGTCGGTTTGCTATGATAGCCTTACATACCTTGAATCACTCCAATTGATACTCTAACATTGAAGAGGAATCCTTAAACTCTGTGCTTGAACCTTGAGATGAGTTTCTTTAATGGTCTAGGTTTTGATGGTAGAATCTTACTTAGGATGCATAATTATATGTTAGAATCACTTAGAAATCATGAGAGTATGATTACCTTGAATTTTGGAAGGAAGAACTCTTGATGGACCTTCTAAGTTTTCAGTGTCAAAACAGGTTGCACATTGACGGGGCTGCTTTGCCATCTGTGGATATTCTGGTTATTTTCTATTGTTATTCTCATTTTAATTTTTGTGTCTTGTTTTTTGTTTTGTATATATTTCAAAATCATGTAAAAATATTATAAATCGTGATAATTTACAACTTAAAATATTTTAAATATATATAAAAAATTCGACTGACTCTTAAAATTTTATTACTGTCACAAATTGGGACAAAGAAAATAACATGTGTTATTTGAATATATCGTAAACAGTACTTTAAATCCTATATATATATATATATATATATATATACACACACACACTCAAATACAATTTTATACAATATTATACAAAAAAAAAAATAGACTTTGTCTTCTTCCTTTTATCCCAGCACAATCAAAAAATACCTCAAAAACTGCATCAAATCACCCAAAAATTCATATTTAGGATCTTCAATACGCAATCAATCTTTTATAATAATATTCATTCAAAATGGAGCTTATTCATAAAAATAAATTTTTTCAAATTTTGAAGCTTCAAGCTTCAACAATTCAATAGTACTTGATATAGTAATTCCAATAACGAAGATAACTCAATGACTTATTATGTAAATTTCTCTAAAAGAAGCGGTCATAACCAATAGCTAAACTATATATACATATGAGATCATTCATTTCACTCCAAACAAGCAAAGCAAATATGTTATTCAATTACTGCCATCACCACCGTTGGAATAGTCACCCTTCATCGAAGAAACTGCCTTCATTTAACAAATCAGCTAATAAAATCAAATCTAAGAATTTCAGAGATGGACACCGAATGAATTAGAGGAGAGAAAGAGAGGGAGAGAGAAAGAGAGAGAGAGAGTGACGCCCCAAGGCTATCCCCTTGACGTAACACGGGACCTAGGATCACGAGTGACCCCAAGCTAACTCTGAGTCTAGCATATCATGAACATACTGAATATATATCTAAGTAAACATGAACTAAGCGAAACTAAATTAATAAATATATAAAAAGGAACAAGTCCAACTAGTCTAAATAATCATAATAAAGCATAACAGGAGTTTAGTGGTAACTGAAAGGACCACTTAACAACTCAAGTTGAATTTACTACTATGTCTGAAACCCTTTAATTGAGTTAAGTTGTTGGGACATGCCCCCAACTAACTCTAACAAAACTGAAAACCGAAAGTAAAGACTAAAATGAAAGCATGTCTATTGTCCTAGAAATATGAGGACTCACCATTGAAGCTGTTGAATGCAAACCGAGAATCGATCTATGCGTGATCTGGATGCTGAGTACCTGAACCTACATCATTAAAGGATATATCGCAGAGTATGCATCAGTACTTGGAATGTACTGAGCATGTAGGATATAAATACTACGTTGAATAAAGAATATTGGCTGAACAATACAAAACTTAACAATGATATAATTTGAACAAAAATATGATATGCACTGAAGTATAACTGAAAATAACTGAACTAAGCAATGACCAAGTATTAATCATGAAAGTAACATAATGAACTGAATGCTGAAGTATATACTGAAAACCTGGTCAAATGCACTAAGAGTCTGACTTTGGGAGTTACTATTAACCGACTTAAACCACGTGAGCTAAATGTGGAGTCCGATGTATACGCCCCATCGAGAGGACCCAATATATCTTTCCAGGGTATAAAGACATGAATGTGGCATGATCACTAATACTGATGCCTAACAGAGGGGACTTATAATCCTACGTGGGCACGTAGTTCTGAGACTTGGAGGGTACTCTGAACCCTAGTCCAACTTGATGTTAAGTACACTCCCAACTGAATACATATGAAGCTAAAATGCACTAAATACTAAATAGCTCGAAATATTGACATGCTAACTTAGAATGCAACATTTATATACTGAGAATGTGACATTCAAAATCTGGAGCATGATTTGCACTGACCTAGCAAGTATAATTCATGAACTAAGAGAATTTACACAAACTATATTTTTGAGTTTGTACAAGGAATTATGCAACGTTTCCAAGAAATCATGTTATTTAGACAATGGATTCTATAGCAGCTAAAATCACAACAAATTCCCAAGATTTTACAAACCCTAGGTCTAGACAAGCTATGTAGAATCAAGGAACTGACTTAATTCTAGGGACTTAGTGGATGAAAGGAACCCACTAGTGAAATCCCACTTACCTGGTGACGAAATCTACAAAGAAATCCTTTGGATTTCGAGGCTAAAACTTGAAGAGCACTGTTGCCTGTTCTTGAAAGAAACTAGCGCCTCTTTCTCTTCTTTTCGTTCTAATTTGGATGATTTTTGGAGAATGAGGGTTTTGGGTATGTCTGACTAAGTTATTAGGCTTAGACTGAGTAAAACAACGGAGTTTAAACATCAAACGATGTAGTTAAAGTGCCCCAATACATAGGGAAAAGACCAAAACGACCCTGACTTAGAGGATGACAAATGTCATCCTCGGTGGTACTAACGGACCGTCGTTTGGACTACCGACTGTCGACTTCGGTCGTGGTTCATGATTTGCCCGATAGGGCTTTACTAAAAAGAGCATAACTTTTCACTCTGAGCTTGGATTTTAGAAAACTCGGTGGCGTTGGAAAGAGGATTCAATTATTTTTAATTTGATAGATCATGGGCCACCTAATTCATTTTGTGCTAAAGGATATTACCATTTGAAGTTGACCCAATAGTCATTTTCCTCTAATTGGCTGTTGACCCTCACTTACGGCCAGACCTACGGTTCGTAGGTCCAACCACAGACCGTACTGGTCGGCCGTGGATGGGATCAGAGATCCCTAAATCTTGGACCCCAACGAAGGACCGTGTGTCAGACCACGGACCGTCGGTGGCTTCTATGGTTCTGACCCCAGGTCCTGGAAAACTGCATTTTTCCATCTTTTCGTATCAGAGGTGTAACAGAGAAAGAGAGAGTGTGTGTGTTTTGGTTTTGGGTGTGTAGGGAAGAGAGAGGAAAAAAGAGGTACTAATAGGTTAGTGGCTAAATTTGGTAAAGTTTTAAAATGTTGGCCCATTTTGACAATGTATTTGGGTAAATTGTACTTTCAAGTAACCATCTCTACAAAATTTGATTGAGTCTTGAAATTTTATTTGTATCACATAAATTAAGACAAAAAAATTAATTTACATTATTTGAAAATTATATAAAAATAATATGAATCACAATAATTAATAATTTAAAACTTCAAATTCCATTTGTATCACATAAATTGAAATCATATATATATAGGACCCACACAAAGTGCTGCAAAACAATTGATTTTTTTTTTTAATCATTAGAAAGTGGGAACTACAAAATGCTTCAATTGATTGCTCAAGTATGTTCAAAAGTAAAAAAGTTTTCTTTACATTATTGATTGCGCATGAGTAAGCCACGTATTTATTTCAAGTTTAAGTTTATCCCTTTTCAAATTTCGTGGAATACACATCTTGTTGGTGTTTCGTTGGGAACTCCCCTTTTGCTATTATCGTTTATTACTTCTTTATTGTAAGCATAATAATGCTACACAACTTATAGGTCAGAATCATTAGGTCCTTATGTTTAGGAGATTCTTTGTTTGGTTTTAGTTATTTTGAATGAAGATGAAAGTACGTATAACTTTTGGGGGAAGGTGAGAACCAGTGTTGGCATAATTGCATGTATGTGGTGATCATTAAATCAGTGTTTTGATTTGGCACAAAATTTTAAAAAATAAATAACACTTTTGAATTTTGTGGTATTGAAATATTTTTTAATCTTGTAATCTTTAACATATCTTATGAAAAGTTAAAATTAAAGAATTGTCAAAAAAGAAAAAAATATCTTTTTTAAAACGAACTTTTAAAAAAAAAAAAAAAAGTAGGACAAAAAAATAAAATGAAGAGTACAACGTAGCATGCATGATCCATACTAGTAACTTAATTAGCCATATTATATGATCCATAAGTAACTAGTAGCTTAATTAGCCATATTATATGATCCATAAGTAACTAGTAGCTTAATTAGCCATATTGTTATTTTTCTTGTTTTATAGTAGGAACTTTTATGAAAATATACATTTTAATAAAATAATTATATTTGCATAATTCATATTATCGTATTACACCCGCATAGTTCATTTTATATAGTAGGATGTACAAAATCGAATCGAAAATCAAAATAAACCGTAAATCGAGTCAAATCAGAAAAAATCCGACTAATGACTTGGTTTGACTTGGTTTGGTATTGAAAAAAAATTGACTATACTTGAGTTGGGTTGGTTTGGTTTTAACTAAAAAAAAGTCAACCCGAGACCAAATCAACCCGACATTATATATATAATTTTTAAAATTTATTTTATACATAACAATATTTACTTTGATGTAATTTCTAAATATTACTTATACGTTTTCATAATTTTTATATTTTAACATATTTTTTCAGCTTATTGAGACTTAGAATTTTGAATGGTCCAATAAAGGTTATAGTCCATAGATATTAGTAACTCTAATAAAGCTCAATTCAAAATCAAATCAATACTAATGCTAACAAAATAATTAATTCAACACTAAGAATGAGAATAATGTTGAATATTTGTTCTTTAGGTTTACATTGGTTTAGACATTTAAAATATATATAACCTAATTTTGATTTTTCAATGTTTAATCATGTAATTAATACTTATTAAACTTATTTTAGCATGGTTTAGTACTTTATCATTTTCTTTATGACTTATCAATTTATAATATTTATTTTATACAATTTCATTATTGTTTTTTATTAAATATTTTTGTGTCATCACTCATCTCATATTTTGTGTTATTTTCTTAAGAAGCACCTTAGATGGTTGTATTTTGGTTGGACTAAAAAAATATTTGAAGCACAAGTTAATTATATGTTTGTATGAATACTTTACCGGAAAAACCTAAAACCCCCCAAAAAAATCTGAGGTTTATTAGTTTGGTTGATTTAAAAATTAAAAAATTCGACACAAATGGTTTGGTTTGGTTTTTGAAAAATCCGAACCAACCCGACACGAGGTTGAAAAACCCGAAAAAACCTAAATTTTATTAGTTTGATTTGGTTTATAAATTTAAAAATTTAACACAAATGATTTCGTTTAATATTTGAAAAACTCAAACTAACCCGACCATGTATACCCCATTATATAGTATACAGTATTATACACTTACTATACATCAACGTGGAAAATATACCGGATTCAATTGGTCGATTCGAATTGGAATTGTCAAGTCATCCATAACTATTTAGTCAAAACAAGAATTCATTT
>JAJOOP010002494.1:0-18827 GCA_029582705.1 Solanum chacoense
TTTTTCTCGAAATTAAAATGAGTTTGGCGTGTGGAGGAATGAACCAACCCAACACTATGATCTCACATACCATAATAGGGATCACCCCCGACGAAAACCATGATCATCTTGACGAATCCTTGCTTCTTCTTCTCTTTTCTCCTCTTCTCTCTCTTCTCTCTCTTCTCTCAAGAACCCTAACTCTCAATTTTAAAAAGGAAAACTAATTTAAAATCAGTCTAGACCCTTAATATAACCAAGAGAAATGGTTAGGGAAAAGACCAAAATACCCTTACAAATTCGAACTAAACTGCCCTATGCCAACGACCAACTTCCAAAGGGCATAACTCACTCATACGAACTCGAAATCGAGCAATCTCAGCGTGATTGGAAAGATCACTCCAAGAGTTTCCAAAAATAACTAGAAATACACCTAACTCATCTAGAGCTAGGAGTTATGACTATCTGAAGTTTACCAAAAAAATTATTTTTTCCATACTTAGCTAAATTTCCAGATTTTTAGTTCTTTCCCAAGAATAACTATTTCCAATTCTAACCTTCTTAATAGCTATTTCAAATTGCCAGATGTTACAATATCTCCCCCTTGGGAACATTCGTCCTCGAATGAGATTACACTTACTAAGCTATATTGCCAATCCTCTTTACTATGCGATAGGGTCCCATATATCGGGGACTAAGTTTCCCCTTCTTACCAATCCTCATAGCTCCCTTCACGGGTGAAAATTTCAAATATACCCAATCATCTACTTCAAACCCTAATGACCTTCTCCTAACATCAGAGTAGGATTTTTTTTGACGACTCTGTGTTGTTTTCATCCTTTCGTGAATCACTTTCATCTTCGCCATAACTTGATGAACTAAATCTGGTCCTATTAACCCTACTTCACCAACTTCAAACCATTCAAAAAGAGATCTACATCTCCAACCACAAAGAGCATCAAAAGGAACCATTTGGATGCTAGAATGATAACTATAGTTGTAAGCAACTCCATATAAGATAGGTAATCATCTCAATTATCCTTGAAACCAATCCCACAATCCATCTTGATACCTTAAAACACCATCTCCCCCTGGTTCAAAAGCCATCACTGCTTATGAACATTTTGCCTGTAATTCCAGTAAGATAGGGTCTGGATCATTCTCACCTTTTACTTCTAGCATTAGTGATGGGTCAAACCTATTCATCATCACTATTCCTCTTTATGGAATCCATAAGACTAACTCCCAGGCGTGCAAGTCGGTGCATATCTTTTGCAAATTCTCTCTGTTCTTCCTCAACATGAGCGGTGCTACCCATAGACAACCTGCTTAAGGAATCAGCAACAACATTTGCCTTACCAGTGTGACAAAGAAAACTCATGTCATAACTCTTGAGTAACTTTAACCACTCTCTCTTTGTCTGAGATTAAGCTCACTCTAAGTGAACACACCTACATGAACATCATACAATAGTGACGCCATATCTTCAAAGCGAAAACTACAGCAGCCAACTCTAGCTCATCACATTACACCCCGATTCACCTATACTCGACTATTATTCTCAAATCCATTTTAGGTTCAGATACTCAGTATGTACTCAAGAACCAAATATCATAACTGGGCGATAGTCAACTTCTCTTTCCATTCCTGAAAGTTTTCCTTACAAGCTTCAGACCGTTGAAACTTCGCTGTTTTTCTAAGTCAACTTGGTCAAATAAAGCCCTTTTCTAACAGATCCCTTTAACTGATCTTTCAACTATACTGGTGCCATTCTATATGGCGAAAAAGAGATAGGATGAGTATTTGGAATGAGGTCTATGCCAAAATCTATTTCTCTCTCAAGAGTTATTTCGGGTAGATCATAAAGAAAAACTTCTAGAAATTCTCTTACTATAGGAACTTACTAAAAAGGAGGTATCTCAACACTAGAGTCATTAACTCGGACTAAGTGATGGATATAACCTTTCGACACTAACTTTCTCGCCGTGAGGTACAAAATGAAACGACCCTTAGGCACTGCTGAACTACTACTCCACTCTATGACTGGCACACTAGGTTGCTCATGTATAACATCAAAGTTCATAGCAGCATAAGGAGTTACAAAAGATAAACTCGACCTAGGGTCTAGCAAAGCATAAACTGCAAATATAAAGACTCGAGTAATACCAGTGACAACATCTGGTGAATCCTCTTGCTCTTGGCGATTGTTGATTGCATAGAGGTGATTTGCTGTTCTGCCAGTACTAGAAGTACCTCCTTTAGGTACCATCCTGTCTGGGGGAGCAATTGATGAAGCTTGGGCCCTATTGCTTAGATTTCCACTACCTCGCCTGTTCTTTGGACACTCTCGCATGAAATGTCCACTTTGACCACACTTGAAACAACCAATAGAGCCCACACGACAAATACCTGAGTAGTTCTTACCATACATGGCACATGCAGGAGGCTTACTACCCCTTGGCACCATACTGCCTTGAGGATATGCAAGTATAGCCCTGAAACTATAGGAATTTCTATTTTACCCATCTTTGTTCTCAGGTGCAACTGCACTAGCAGATGGTAGAGCAAGTCCCTTCTTTTTCTGTGGGAGGGATGATTGATTTTCATCATTCTTTTGATGCCTGAACTCATCCCCTACTATCTTAGCCCTCTTATCCTTAAATTGTTCTCTATCTTTCAGCTTATCCTCCTCAACCTGTTGTAAATGGATCATAAATCTTGCTAGGTCAATATCCATTATCAGCATAGCTGCCTTGCCTTCCTTGCTTGACTGACGAGATAACCCAGCAACATATAAACTCATTTTACTCCTCATGTCTGCAACCATCTCCGGAGCATAGCGGGAAAGTTGCGTGAACTTCAGACTGTACTCATGAACACTCATAGACTTTGGATTAAAGGTGAGAAACTCTTTTATCTTTGCCTATCAAAACTCACGAGGAAAGAAATGCTTCATGAGGGCACTCTTAAACACAACCCAACTCACTACTGGCGCATCCTCAGGCCTATTCTTTTTCCATTCATCGAACCAGATTCTAGCAACACCCTTCAATTGCTATGCATCTAGTTCCACACTCTCTAACTCAGCAACATAGATCACATCAAATACCCTTTTAAGCTTCTCAATGAAGTTCTCCGGATTCTCACTTATACTTGAACCTGTGAAGCTTGGTGGGTTCATCCTTCAGAGTTCACGAATCCTTGATGTATCAACCACTTAATAGGTTGTAACTTGACTTAACATCCGAATAGCTTCACGAAAATCAACATATTTGATCTCTTCTTGGGTTTACACTTCTAGGGCATTCGGTAACTCTTATTCCTAAACAGTCTTCATAGCTGGACGAACTCTGACTGCTCTTCGTGGAGGAAAATTCCTCTTAAAACACGTGTAGGCACGAATTAGAAGGAATCTTTTTAGAGATAAACTCTAACACACGAGATAAGTGTGAAATAAGTGAGAAATCTTCCTAAATGTTGAAACCTCCTAATTATAGATGTGGCGCTTCACAACATTAAGTAGGAATCTACAGACACAACTTCGTAGACTTCCTAGGACTCTTGAGCTCTGTGCTCTGATACCAAGTTTGTCACGCCTCGAGCCTACACCATGGGCGGGACCGGCACTCGGAGACCATTGCTTGCCCCAAGCGAACCCTTGGCCTGGTATTTTTAGCTCAGCGGAAACCTAACTCAACAGAATAACTCAAGGCAACAAAAGATCGTCAAACAACCTAACTGATAAAAATCTGGCTAAAAACGTAACTCGAGTCTCAAAATAGAATATATATATATATACACAGATGAGAGAATAAATACTAACTAACTGACTGTCTATGAAGCCTCTATAATACTGAGATGGATAATGGGACAAACCCCGCAACATCCTAATAAAACAAAACTAGGAAAAACGAAATAACAGAGTCCTCCAGAGTGCAAAGAGGCTAACCACTGACTCTGGAGTGCTGAACTGGATTAACGGCATGCTGAATGATGATCCTGGGTAGCTGCGTCTGCATCATCATAAGAAGCAGGCCAACTGGCATCAGTACATTGATTGTATGAGTATGCGAGCTGGAAAGCTAAGCAACAAGTTAAACTTGAAAGGGATACAAAAGAGAACTTACCTTCGCTTTGTTCAACTCATGAATAACTGAACTCAATATAAAGCAATAAGACACATGCAATCCATAAAACGCTTCTAAAACTATTTAAAACATGACGTCAAAATCATATTTATTATATCATAAAAATACCATGCTCCCTCTCAAAGTCTACTTGTGCAATGCATGAAGGAAGTCCCATACCCCCATCCATACTAAGCAGAACCCCTCGAGGAGCCATGCAATTTCTACTTTGGAAGTTTGTCTAACAGACAGTCACCACTACATGCCTAAGTGGTGATATTGAGTCTTGCCCACGCTGCTAGAACTGTCCTATAATTTGTCGTCATATAAAACGCTTTTACTTAGTGCATCCACTAGCTTAACTTTACGTGATCATCTAAAAAGTATGACCCATTAAATCCCATGTTTGGCTACATGGTTCTTATGGGGAGTTGAGTTAATATGAACTCGTTTCCCCAATTTAGTGCTCAAGACTCCTCCCAAAAATACTTTAGCTCATAAGTGTTTTAAACACATCTTTCTTTGTTTTGAAATAATTGCTCAAACTACCCTCTGAAAAGAGGTAATAGCTCTTGAAAACTCTTTCTAAAATGAACATTTTAAAACCATATTTTAATATGATTTTTGATGACTCGGAAAGTCATACTGCATAAATATTGATGGTATATCTAGAGACCATACTGTCTAAACATTGATGACATACTTGATTGTCATACTAATCATGTTTTAGAAACTCTTTCGCAAAACTCATCTTTTCTTAAAAGAGATAGTGCTCAAACTGCTCAAAACTCTTTCGGAAACCTCAGTTTCCTCTCATCTTAAATGTGAAAACATTTATAAACTTCTTTGGGAATACTTATTTCCCTAATAACTTTTGAGAAATGAACTTGACTCTTTACTTTTGGCTTAACTTGAAACTCTAATACTCTTTACTTAACATGAAACTCTATACTTTTTACTTAACAAGAGACTTGAGCCTTAAAATGAAGTTAAAACGTTCAATAGAGACTCTTGAAAAACTTTAAAGACTTGCTTTGACTTACTTCTTAACTTCTAAGCTTGACTCTAAATTCACTTGACTTGGATCCTATCTTCCCTCGAAAAAGTGGGGAATGAATGGGAAGGATTGGCATCCTGGGCGCTCTGAGAGGCGCGGGGCGCCAACCTTCAGTCTTCAGAGGGGCCTGCTGGGTGCTATGCAAGGCGTGCCACCACAAGGGGGAAACTTCAGAACCTCTATTCAGGCGCGCTGGCTGGCGCGACGCCCCATCCTTTTCCCCCTAAAATCCCACATTTCTCCTTTGTTTTTCCAACTATAAACCTTCTTAACTTCAAAGGTTCCAGCACCAAACACATAGAATTATAAAACCCCTTAATATAAAATAGATTCAACTCAAAATCACAACTGCAAACATGCACCAAACCAACAAGAAACTTCAACAACACAACCACAAACTTCAACAAACACAACCAATCTTTTTTCTCAAAATTAAAATGAGTTTGGCGTGTGGGGGAATGAACCAACCCAACACTATGATCTCACATACCTTAATAGGGATCACCCTCGACAAAAATCAGGAAGATCTTGACGAATCCTTGTTTTTTCTTCTCTTTTCTCCTCTTCTCTCTCTCTTCTCTCAAGAACCCTAACTCTCACTTTTAAAATGTAAAACTGATTTAAAATCAGTCTAGACCCTCAATATAACCAAAATAAATGGTTAGGGAAAAGACCAAAATACCCTTACAAATTCGGACTAAGCTGCCTTGTGCCAACAGCCCAACTTCCAAAGGGCATAACTCACTCATACGAACTCGGAATCGAGCAAACTCGGCGGCGTTGGAAAGATCAGTCTAAGAGCTTTCCAAACATGACTGTAAATACACCCAACTCATCTGGAGCGAGGATTTATGACTGTCTGAAGTTGACCAAAAACTCATTTTTTTTCATACTTAGCTAAATTTCCAGATTTTTAATTCTTTCCCAAAAATAACTATTTCCAATTCTAAGCTTCTTAATAGCTATTTCAAATTGCCGGATGTTACATAGTGCATGCACAACATATTGAAAAGGAAAACCTCAAGGAAAAGTTTAGGAAGGCAAAGAGAGCTAAGATTGGTGATGGTAATTTTTCTCATGCTAGGTTAGATGGACATGGTCGTCCTAAGTTTCAACAAAGGTTTTCCGGGAAACGTTCCTCTAATGCTCTTCAAACGTTCAAAAAGATAGGGTGTCTAACCCTAATATTCATTGGTGTTATGGTGGTGGATTTTCATTGCCTAGGTCTACTTGTAGTAAGTGTGGGACGAAGCATGAGGGTAAGAATCTAGCCGACATAGATGGTTGCTTCTATTGTGATAAGAGTGGTGACAAGATTAGTGATTTCCCAATGTCATGGCTAAATAAAGAGAGGGAAAGCAATCTACTCCTAGTAGTTCGTGTTCCAATGCTTCCAATCAAAACTGCTTCTATGCACTTCAGACTCGTGGTGAAGAAGAGGGTTCTCTCGATATGGTTACTGGTATGTTGAAAGTTTTCCAAATTAATGTTTATGCTTTACTTGATCCAGGTGCTACCTTGTCTTTTGTGAAGCCATATGTGGCTATGAAGTTTGATGTTCTTCGAGAAGTGTTGTTAGAACCTTTTTCTGTCTCTACTCCTATTTGGGGATTCTCTTATGGCAAAGAGGGTCTATAGAAGATTTCTCGTTTACTTGTCCCATAGAGTTACTCTTGTTGACTTAGTAGAGCTTTACCTGCTAGATTTTTATGTTATCCTTGGTATGGATTGACTGCACTCTTGTTATGCTTCCATAGATTGTAGAGCTCGTGTGCTCCGATTTCAGTTCCCAAATAAGCCTATCCTAGAGTGCAAGGGGGGAATTTCTATGCCTAAAGGCCAGTTTCTCTCTTGTCTTAAAGCTAGAAAGATGATTTCTAAGAGTTTCATTTACCATCTTGTTTGGGTAAGGGATATAAATTATGAAACCCTTACTCTTGAGTCGTTCCCTATTGTTAATGAGTTATCGGAAGTGTTCCTAGAGGATCTACCCGGTATTCCTCCTGAGCGGGAAATGGACTCTGTTATTGACCTTCTCCCAGAAACGCAACCTATTTCTATTCCTCATTACCGTATGGCTCCAATAGAACTTAAGGAGTTGAATGAGAAACTAATAGAATTGTTGGATAGTGTTTCATCTGACCGAGTATCTCTCCATGGGGTTCTCTAGTTTTGTTTATTAGAAAGAATCATGGTTCCCTTCGTATGTCTATTGACTATCGTTAGTTGAATAAGGTGACCATTAAGAAGAAGTATCCTCTTCCAAGGATACATCATTGTTTGTTCATCTTCAAGGGGCAAGCTACTTCTGTAAGATTGATTTGAGGTAGGGTTATCACCAATTATGGGTGAGAGGAGATGATATTCCAAAGATGTCTTTTCGAACTCGGTATGGTCTTTATGAGTTTTTGGTAATGTTATTTGGGTTGAATAATGCTACGACATCGTTTATAGATTTGATGAATAAGGTGTTTAGACAATACCTTGATATATTTGTGATTGTGTTCATTGACAACATAATGATTTAATCAAGGAGTGAGAATGAGCATATTGATCATTTAAGGATCGTGTTGCAAATTCATAAGGACCAACAACTCTTTGCAAAGTTCAGCAAAGGTGAATTTTTGTGAAGGTCCATAGCTTTTATTGGTCAAATTGTTTCAAGTAAGGTTATTGAGGTGGATCCTAAGAAAACCGGATGCGGTCAAAAGTTGGCCTAGAGTTCTAACCCCTACGGACATTAGAAGTTTCTTCGGTTCGGACGGTTACTATAGAAGGCTTTTTGAGGGGTTTTTTTCTATTGCCTCTCCATTGACGGATTTGATTCAAAAGAAGGCTAAGTTCATATGGTCCGAAGCTTATGAGAAGAGTTTCCAAGAATTTAAGGATAGACTTACCTCCGCTCTAGTGATGACCCTATCGGAAGACACAAATGGGTTTGTGGTGTATTTTGATGCCTCTAGAATTGGGTTGGGATGTATGTTTATTAAAAATGGGAAAGTTATTGCCTATGCCTCAAAGAAACTTAAGATCCATAAGAATAATTATCCTACCCATGACCCTCAATCAGATGTGGTTGTATTTGCTTTAAAACTTTGAAGGCATTATTTGTATGTAGTTCATGTGGATGTCTTCACCGATCACAAGAGTTTGCATTATGTGTTTAACCAAAAGGATTTGAATCTTCGCCAAAAAAGGTGGCTCAAGTTATTGAAAGATTATGACATGAGTGTTCTTTATCACCCCGGTAGAGCTAATGTGGTAGCGGATGCTCTTAGTCGGTTGTCTATGGGTAGTGTTGCTCATATAGAGGAATAAAAGAATGAGTTGGTTCACAATGTTCATCGATTGGCTGGACTAGGTGTTCAACTTGTGGATTCCACCAAGGGTGGTGTTATGGTTCATAATGGTTCCGAATAATCTTTTGTTTCTGATGTAAAGAACAAGCAAGGTCTTGATCCAATAATGGTTAAGTTGAAGGAGGTGGTGCTTAAAAAGTCAGTTAAGGCTTTCTCCGAAGGGGGGATGGTGTGCTTAGATATCAAGGTACTTTATATGTTCCTAAAGTTGACGAGTTGAGGGAACGAATCTTGTTGAAAGCAGATAGTTCTTGGTATTCTATTCACCCATGAGTTACCAAGATGTACCGTGATTTGCGGGAGATATATTGGTGGAATGGGATGAAGAAGGATATTGCGACAATTGTGGCTAAGTGTCCTAATTGTCAACAAGTGAAGGTTGAGCACCAGAAACTGGGAGGTTTATCCCAAGGCACTGATATTCCTTCTTGGAAGTGGGAAGATGTGAATATGAACTTCATAGTAGGGTTGCCACGTACTTGGGGACAACATGACTCGATTTGGCCAATAGTGGATCGGTGATGAACGCTTAATCACACCTCATTCAATACTAAGTATGGTTGATTGTTATCTAGTATAAATCCAATGAAGAGTTGCGATCGAACCCACAGGGAGATGTACAAGTTCGAATTTAGTTACGAAGTTATAAATGCAATCTAATTGGTGGTAGGAGTACAAATTATCGAAAACGTTGACTTAAATTGAAAGGTGTGACAACAAATGTTAGGTGGGGGGATTGGTTTTTCAATTAACAACCGAAACAAATACAAAAATAGGGGTTTCAACATGATTAAGAGGAATGCTCGGGATGTAATCGATAATAACCTATTTACTCTATATGGGTAATTGAAATTTAACAATAATTTGTTGAATCATTGTGGGTAGGCTAGGCTATAAGTGCAATAGTTTTCTCTCAAACAACTATTACGGTTCAGGGGAGTTCAGTCTAACCTTGACAACCTTACCAAGATAAATATCCCACAACCTTAAGGTATCCACTCTCTCGAGCTAGATAGGTAGAATTGAGTTAAGGATTCACTCTCTCGAGTTGGACCCATATCAACCCAATACCTACATACATTAATCAATAGCTCTGGTTCAATAACCTCTCTCTCAAGCAAGCTAGGAACTCTAAGCTAGAATTGCATTTGCAACAACAATCCATAGATTAACACGCAGCTAATGATTAAACCCACATTAAAACAACAATTACAACATTATACAACAATACCCATAAGAGAATTAGACAAATAAATACACGATCACACCCCAAGAATTGTGGTTTTAGCCACACATCATAAAAAGAGAGAAATGATTACGAACTAGCTTAGCCATCTGCTGGGCAAGAGTCTCGAAGCCTTTACAATGCTTCAAATTGATAATGTTCAAAACCCCACTTCCAAATCCTCAAAGTTAAGCTTGGAAATTCTCAAAGTCTACAATGGAAACTCAAAAACTAAAAGAAAACTCTAACTTTCAAACTTGGGGGATCAGAACTCCCAGTATGTGCACTTATCATTTCAATTTATAGTTGTCCAATTTTTGGCCTGAAACGCCATTGGGAGAAATAAGTCACGCCTCATCGAACAGGTCGGCGATTTACCCTTTGCTCCCTTCCATCGCCAAGATGCATTGGCCATCAGTCCTCCACGTTCTGCAACTTTGGGCGATCAAGGTTGCCATCGCGGAATGAGTCAGTGATTAGCCGATGCCCATTCCTGTCACCATGTTGGTTCTTCCCAACTTAGGGCAAGCTAAAGAACCACTCGGTGGTTTGCTGAGTGGTCTTGGCCATCACTAAGATCAATTTTCTTCTCTTCTTCAGCTTGTTAGTTCCTTTTTGCCCAGTAGTGTCCTTGCCTTGCTCCTTAACCTTATAGCTCGAAATCAACACTTTCACATCAGTTTAGAGAATAAAATAAGCATTTGAGGACACTTATACTATCAAAACAAATACCTAAATGAGTCGAAATCTCACACACATCAACACCTAACTTAAACGTTTTCTTGTCCTCATGTAAAACTAAAGAGCAATCATTTCAACAAGGATGTCTACAAATAGTGCTGCTTAAGACTCAACATAAATGTACACAAAAAGGGTCAAACGACACATACAATGATAAATTGTGCACTCAAACTGTCAAATTGTGAGTCACCATTATCAAGTGTACTCAAGCTCACAATGTTTGCTTCAGCTGCAAGTTTAAGCTCAACAAAGGGATTCAAATGCCCTCACAACAAAGATGATTCCATAGTTACAAAAAATTCCTCAACAATTTAAAGTCTCGGAATCACATAGAACTCTGTCACTCATAAAGATGAACGTATGCATGACTCCACCCATAGGCTTGCCCTTATTTTTCAATCAACATTCGATTCAGCTCACTCATGATCACAAAGGTCTTTTAAGGCTTTTAAAGGGGTTGAGTGTAAAGTTAGGGTCATTTAGGCTTAGTGACTTCTACCTTCATGAAGTATGCCCTGAAAATCACTTTTTCTTCTTCTCTTTCACATTCAAACAGGATCATAATTCACCCCATTAATCAACCAAACATGAATCACCGGACACCCCATTTCTTTTACTATTTTCACACACTTTATATCACAACTTCTTCTCTTTTTCACTCTTGTTTTAACATGGAGGGGTTGCATCTTTTTCATAACAATTCATCAAATGGGAAATTTTTCACACTTCTTGACCTTCCATCTTTTTCACCACACCCCCAACTTAGGCTTTTGGACTAAGTTGGCTATTCAAACGAACCAATACTTTATGAAGGTTATGGGTGATTGAATAAAGAGGTCAAAATTTTACAAGTTTCTTCCAAGAAAAGGATAGGCTCAAAAAGTACCAAGAAAGATTTACACATATCACAAGGTTGGCCACAAAGATGTATATTGTCAAGTTGGTTCACTCTTAAAAATTCTTGCCTAAGTTCATTTCAATTTCTTGCTTCACTCAATCAATCGGAATAATAGGGTAAATTCTGAGTGTCATAAAGCACAATGTTCAACGTAACCTCAGCGAACAAGGCATTGACACAATTATCTAACAAGACTCCATACTTTCTAGCTACCGTGCAATGTTAATCGCAAGAGACTCATTCGACAACCGGCTAGTCACAAGGAGATGCTAAAAGTTCACATATTGTCTATGTAAGTTTGCATCGTCGTAACCGCACATTCATTTTATTCAATTAAGAGCACTATTTGAGTCATCGGTATTGACCACAACCGACACTCAAATTTGCACAAGAACAACCACAAATACACACAAAAGAAGTGGAAAAATTTTAAAACTTGGTTCAAAAAAATGGGCTACACTTTGTCAAAAACCACAATTCAACAACCAAGATATATATAAAACAATAAGTTCCAATATTCACAAAAACACAATTAAAATCAACAGACGTAGGTACTTAAATACCTCACCCCCACCAACAAAATACACAGTTGTCCTCAAATGCAACTAAAACCAAAATAGTTTAAAAAATGAACAAAAAATGAGGCAAAGAAAACCATCCTGCCAGGCTAGGCTTGGGGTGAAGCCTGCATATGCGTAGCTCCCTCTGTCTGGGCATCCGTTCCTGGTATTTCAACATCCTTGGCTCCACTGGAGCCCACCATGGAAGTGTCTCGAAGTGATGATTGTCTAGAAGTCTCAAACATAGCACCCTCCAAGTAAGCTAGATCCTTGTACATTGTCTCCTCACGAACACCAAGCTGCTCCTCATCTGTCTAAGCCTTAAACTCTGCAACAACATGAACAACTCTATTCTCATCTCCAGTAGTAATCGGAGGCACATCAGAACAAGCTGGAATATCTGCACTTGGCATGTTGGGAATCTTTACCGTCCCAAAAAAATAGACATATCAGTGGACTTCAGTTCGTCAACATTGTTCCACAACTCAATAATCGCACTTCAGGGCCGTGACAACATCTTTGGCACCCTGTCCTTCTTACACTCCTCTACCCTCACAATAAGTGAATCTAACGCCAACTTGTGGCTCTCAATCCAGACACCATACTCCATTATCTCAACCCTAATGGGGGCTGAGACAGCAACAATAGCCTTTTCTATCATCCTATAAATAGTGGCCTCTACCCGGGAGGCATGTACATCGGTAGATTAGGCCACATGGCCCATTTTGTAAAGTATTGTCTTGGTGATATGTGGTTAGGAGGTAGAAGCAATATCAGAATATCTAGGGGGAGGGGGTGCAACAAATACACCAGTGGCATCAAAAAATGAAGGTCCTAAAGTACCTGATGGCCCACTAGCCTAAGGGTGCCTGATTGCATCTATCAGGAACGTGTCAACGTCAACCTACAAAGAAGTATCCATCGGTGTTGTCCTCCTATGATCAACCTCATTCCATATGTACTCGGCCTCAACAAGTTAGAAATCAATAGAGGAGGTGGGTGTTACCTCCACATCCGTCTTTTTATCTCTAGGAACACGAGCCCATCTGCACAACTCGATGATCAACATTAAGAATATGAGTAAGGTATGTCACAACTTTGCCCTAATGGATACCTCCTAGTAAATAAATAGCCCCAAATTCAGCTTCTGGGGTGAAATTAGGAAACCTGGACAAGCTACCTTCGAGTGTTTGAGGATGGACTCGTTCTGGGATGGCATGATAGTGTTATTAATGAACCCGAACCAGTATATGGTAGCAACATTCAGTGCTTTCTTCTTTATGGGAGCACGTGTCTTTATCCACCTTGGGGTGAATTCGAAGATCAGGGGAGCCAACCTTACCTTCAGTTCCTTCAAGGTCTTCTTATGGACCAAGTCAATATACATGTGCATGATGTTCAATGAGCACCCATGACACCATTAATATCAAATCAGTGACATCTAACGTTCTTGCCACGAACCATCACGATGTCAACCTGCATGAACATGCTCGTCTACTTTTTCCCCTTAGGGACCAACTCATCATAGGCCGAATAGAACACCTAAACCCAATTGGGAATATAGGGGCCTCGGGGTTTGGTTAAAATTTCTACCTTGTATAACTTGATAATGTTCCACAACTCCGGATATTTGTTCACCACATTATCGGTAGACAATCACTTTTCTTCAAGAATGGTCCACGAACCTTGTCCTTTAGTCGGTTGAGTGACCAGGGAGGAGGACCCTGGACAAGAGGTGCCTGCACTAGTGTATGTGCAGGAAGAGGCACTGGAGCTGAAGCTGAAGAAGTAGGAGGAGTTGGAAGCACCAGGATCCTAGATAGATCATTCATTGCTTTGGAGCATAGCTTCGCTCTCTAATCCTGTTATAACTGGTCATCCTTTAACTCAGAGATGGAAGCGTGGGAATCATTCTATGAACTACGCTCACTGACGAAGGTAGTGAGGTGTGTCTTGTAGAACTCTTTACTGTCTAAGTTGGCCTTCTCCGGTGTCACAACCACGGGTGTGTTGCCCTTACCTTTACCTCCCTTTGTAGGTAGTTTAGTTACCTTTTCCCGAGACACAGTTGCATCCTCATTAATGTTGATTACACGTGCCCGCATCCGGGGTGGTATGTCTCTACCTGCTACCTTGGGTCTAGCGATGCCTGTAAAACCAAGTGAAAAACGTTCAAAAATATTTAGAAAAATATCAGAGAAAAAATTATATGAGCACTCGCCGAACCGATTAGCGAGTTGTCGAACCACTTTGGCGAGTTAGGTCGGGCTCGGTGAAACTTCTAATGCAAAAAGTGCCTAAATTCTAAGATGGTCGGCATTGTTCAGTGCCTTTTGGCGGATTGTCGACACCAATCGGCGAACTAAAACTAGCTCGCTGAAAGTTATAGTGTAAATTTTAGGAAAAGGGGCACAGAAAGGCGATCAAAAGATAGTTTTGGTGAGCCATCGAGTGAACTTGGTGAGCTCAAGCGTATCGGCAAAAGTTACAGAACTTAAACCTACAAACAAGAGAAATATAGGGTAATGTTGGGGTACTTAGGCGACCCACTAAACGACTCGGCAAGCTCGACTCGAGTCGCCAAATAGCCCTTCGTGCAAGATTTTCACCCCTTTTCATAATCAAGCCCGCAGCCCACGAAATAAAAATTAAACACTTACACTATGAAATTGACACTATACGAATAATACCCATTCCTTTGGGGTACTCAAATTTCCCTTGATTTGGCCAAAATTGGCCAATTGACATCTTTTGGCCTTAAGAATGACTTCAACTGCTCTATCGTCGAGCAATTTTTGATAGTTAGCACACAATCAAGGGTTACTTCACCCCGCTAGACCCAACACAACATTAACATTACCCAACAATTTAATCAACTATTAATACGGGAATCAACCATTTACGATCATTTAAGAACTAATTCATTTAAATAGGGGCAATCAAACAATCACATTATTAATCGAACAACACTACACATATATGTCAACAATAAAATACCAATTTCATTCGATTTCAACCACTTATATAGTTTGGGGTTTAGAAAACCAACCTTTTATGTCGAAATAGATTTGAAACGCTAGGAGGAAAAGAAATCCCAAAATCAATCCCAAGCAAAGATCCCAATAAAACAAGAGTAAAAATGTGAAAATATGAAAGAACTAATATCGAATGAGAGAATGCGGGAGTTAAAAAGTAGCAAAGTGAAAGGATTTAAAAATTTTAAACCGTTTGGCATTTAAAACCTTTTAGTTCGCGCGCCAGTCTACGGAGTAAGTCATGTCCACCAAACTACTCGATGATTTGCTCAGTGGTATTTTGGCTCGCCGAGTTTTACAGAACTCCCAACAATTTGGGGGTTCAAACAACGGACAAAGTCAAGCTTGCTGACCAGTTTGACAAGTCACCAACTAGGCCTTTAGCTCACCGAGTTTTAAAGAATTTCCCATCAAGCTAGGTGGTTCTAATGGTGGTCCAAGTCGGGCTCACCGACCTCTTTGGTGAGTTGCGACTGGTCTTTTTACTACCCTAATTGCCGCTCCCCAAAAAATTTCAACTTTTCAACATGCACATTCAACAGCCATTATTCAAACAACAAAAATAAAAGCAATAAACCTTGGGTTTCCTCCCATAAAGTGCCTTATTTAATGTTGTGGAATGACGAAGATACTAATTCAAACTTCATTTTTGGGATTGTACATTGTGTAACTAGGCAACCCTTCTTTTGTCCTTGGATTCAATTGAGTCGAAATTTGACCCATTTGTTTTAAAGCTGTTTAATAGAGACTAAGTGAGACATCACTGTCTATTTAAGAGTTGAGACATCCTCCTTCATCTCTTTCAACACTTTGTCCGACCCTTCTACCTTGTGGAGAATAGGTGCAAACATGTCTTTCGTACAGAAGTTCTCTGGGTCAGCTCTTTGTTCTTTAGGCTTTTGGCGTTCATGAGGTGGGTCGTATGTTTCCTTTTCACTATCCCTTTCCTTCAAAGTAGCATTACGGTCACGACATTCGCTATCACGATCTCTCCATCCATCATCTCTACTCCAACCCAGATTTGCAACCGGCCTTGGGTAATTTGAATGAAATCCTCCTCCTTGATTAAGTCATTCACATAATTCAGATTCCCAACACTATCATGGAGGCCAACTTTGCTACCATTACTCCCGTTCACGCTCATCTTTTCCTCTTTTCAAAGCAAACCAACAAATCACAAACTAAAGTAAGTTAATTCTACTACAACACAAAAAGATTACAACTCAAACTTCCATAATAGAATTCTAAACACCAGTCCCCGGTAGTGGCGCCATTTTTTGGTGACGCTTAACCACACCTCATCCAATACTAGGTGTGGTCAATTGTTATCTAGTATAAAACCTAACAAAGAGTTTGGGTGGAACCCACAAGGAGCGGTACAAGTTCAAATTCAGGTATGAAGTTATAAATGCAATCTAATTGGTGGTAGGAATAGAAATTATCGAAAACATTGACTTAAACAAAAAGGGGTGACAACAAATGTTAGATGGAGGGATTTGTTTGTTAATTAACAACTGAAACAAATACGAAAATGAGGGTTTCAACAAGATTAAAAGGATTTCTCGAGATGTGATTGATTTTAAGATAAATGCGCTATATGGGTAATTGAAATTTAACAATAATTTGGTCAATCATTGTGGGTAAGCAAGGTTATAAATGAAGTCACTTTCCCTTGAACAACTATTATGATTCAGGCAAGTACTCTTGAACCTCGACAAGCTTCACAAGATATACAACCCACAACCTTAATGTATCCAGTCTCTCGAGCTAGATAGTTAGAGTTAAGTTTATCATTCACTCTCTCGAGCTGGACCCATATCAACCTAATACCTACAATGATTAATCAAAAGTTTTTGTTCCAAAACCTCTCTCTCAACCAAGCTAAGAACTCTAAGCTATAATTTCCTTTGCAACTACAATTCATCAATTAAAACACAACTAATTATTAAACCCACATTAAAACAACAATTACATCATTAAACAACAATACCCATAAGTTAATTACACTAATAAACATATGATATCACCTCAAGAATTGGGGTTTTAGCTACATATCATAAAAAAAGAGAAATGATTACCAACTATATTAGCCATCAGATGGGTAAGAGTGTACAAGCCTTTACAATGCTCCAAATTGATTAAGTTCAAAAACCCACCTGAAAATCCTCAAAGTTAAGCATAGAAATCCTTACAGTATACAATGAAAACTCTAAAACTAAGAGCAAACTTTAACTTTCAAAATTGGGGATTAGAACTCCCAGTCTCTACCTTTAAAATTTCAATTTATAGTTGTCTAATTTTCGGCCTGAAAGGCCATTGTGCTAAATAAGTCACGCCGCGCCGAACAGTAGGCAATTCACCCTTTGCTCCCTTCCATCACCAATTTGCATTGGTCTTCGATCCTCCAGGTCCTGTAACTTTGGGCGATCAAGATTGACATCCCGAAGTCATTTAGAGATTCACCGTCTATCCATTCCTATCACAAATTTTGGTTTTCCCCTCAATGTTTTTATTCGGCGGAAGATTATGCTAAGTTGTATTTGAGATAGATGGTAAGGTTGCATGAAGTGCCCTTGTCCATAATTTTCGATCGAGGTACCTAATTCACTTCTCAGCTTTGGAAGTCATTCCAAAAGGGTCTTAGTACGAAAGTTAATCTCAACACAACTTTTCATCCATAAATCAATGGGTAAGCGGAACAAACTATCCAAACTTTGGAAGACATCTTGAGAGTTTGTGTTATTTATTTTAAGGGTAATTGGGATGACCATTTACCATTGATTGAGATTTCATATAATAATTGCTATCACACTAGTATTGATATGGCTCCATTTGAGGCACTATATGGTAGGAGGTGTAGATCTCCTATAGGATGGTTTGAGGTGGGTGAATGCTCTAATAGGTTGCAAATTTATAGATGAGGCCATAGAGAAGATTCATCCTATTAGAGAGAGGTTGAGAATGGCTCACAGTAGGAAAAATTCTTTTGTCGATGTTATAAGAAGGGATCTTGAGTTTTAGGTTCACGATTAGGTTTACTTGAAAATCTCACCCATGAAGGGTGTAATGAGATTTTGTAATAAAGGGAAGTTTAGTCACCGTTTTGTTGGCCCATACAAAATTTTGAGATGTGTTGGTGAGGTTGCATATGAGCTTGAGTTGCCAAATGAGTTTGCATCGGTGCATCCGGTTTTTAATGTCTCTATGTTGAAGAAATGTGTTGGTGATCCATCATCTATAGTTTCCCTAGAGGCTTTGGACGTTAAAGAGAATCTATCTAATGAAGTGGTTCCGGTTGAGATTTTAGACCGGCAAATCCAGATGTTGAGAAATAAGGAAGTTGCTTCCGTGAAGGGGTTATGGAGGAATCATTTAGTTGATGGTGCTACTTTAAAGGCCAAGGACGGCATCATGTCCCGATATCCTTATCTATTTCCTTCTACTACAACTCCAGCTTGAGGTAATGAGTTCCTCATGGTTTATTCTTATTTTGGAAATCATGTGTGTTTTATGTGTTTCAATGATTTCCTTATGTTATGCATGTTAATGAAAAGTTATGTTTTGAGTAAATGAGTCAATTTGTTGATTTTCCTGATGTTGTTGTGCATTGAGTATGAATTTCCTATAGACTTAATGAGATGGATTGATGAGCATAATTTAGTAACACATTTTGAGAATGAATTGCATATTGTCTCCATGAGATTGTGTTGAGAATGCTTTTAGCTTGGAGAAGGTAGTTCCTCCTTCAACGTCAGAAGTATTGAAACTTCACACATATTGGGTAGCTAAATGTAGTTCCTACTTCCTTATAATGTATTGAGTACGCTTAGCTTGGAGTCGATGTTT
>JAJOOP010002496.1:0-13704 GCA_029582705.1 Solanum chacoense
ATGCCTTATAAAGATCATAATACACAGAAAGGTAAAGACAAGAATGTAACATACATGATCCCACAAGAGTTAACAAAGGTGGTCTTTTGTTTTGATTTATGCACACATATATTGATACTTGGTTTCATTCGAACTCTTATTTTATATATGTTATTGCCCTATATATTCTGTACATTTTCTCGTACTGACATCCCTTGCAGGGGACGCTGCATTTCATGCTACAGACATAGGTACTTCAGCTAGTAGACCTCTTTGGTAGGAGCACACGACACTCAGCTACTTTTGGTAAGGTCCAAATTGGTTCGGAGCTTTACTGAATCTTTGGTAGATTCGTTTTGGGTATTGTATCGTAGTTAAGAGTAAGGCGGGGTCTGTCCCGACCTACTCTAAGGTTTTCTATCTTTTTGAGTCTTTGTAGACTTATGTTTATGGTTCAGTTGTGTCTAACCAAGTTGTGGCCTCAACGACGAAGTCTTGTATATAAGTTTTGGGTCTACTTATGTTGGTTCGTATCGCTGCATCCTATGTGTACTTGTCACAAGATTGTCATAGTTATATGCATAGTATGTATAGGTTATATGTTGGTTCTCTCGGGCCGAGAGGGCATCGGGTGCCTGTCCGTCTTAATGGGATTTGGGACGTGACAACATCATTCCCATTGAGTTCATGTTAAGTCTTGAATTAATTTCATAATTACGGAAGAATGTCTTTACACTCAATCCATATAACTCCTACTAAAGCTCATAGATTCATTAGGCAAGACTAGTCTTCCAACCTTAGAATCACTACATGTGACCAACCTTTCACATCATATCATATTCATACAAAAGTGTGTACCTGAGGATAATCATCATATCCACACAACACTTAGATCATAGTCATATTCACTTTACTCTCAAAGTGATCTAAATGCATATACAAAAGCCTCATAAGCATACTTAATTCTCATGCTTTGCCATTCAAGGGCCATAGATCACATTCAATCAACATATCTAGGATTAATATTACTATATTAGACATGGATGTTAACATGATTCAAATAACTAAACTACTACAAGTACAATTTCATAGTATTCACCTTACTACAATTCACCCACATCACAGAGTAATAAATTAAGAATATGGGGGTTTCATTGATTCATGGGAGGTTTTATCATAAAAACCACAATAATCAATAATTCAATCATAATATTATGATAATTAAATCATTAAAACATTTTTAGAAAGAATCTATGACTTGGAGTGAAAACCCTAGCTTTTTGGAAATTTCTTACTTTGAAATTGAGAGTTTGAGGGCTTCATGGATGAAATCTATCCATGAATCAAAGACTACCATACCTTAGGTGAAAAAAGCCAACCAATTCATGTGAAAAATCCTCCTTCTTCAAGCCCTAACTTGATCTTTTTCTTCTTCTTCCTTGGAGTTCTAGGCATAAGATTTTGGAGAGGGTTTGGTTTTTGATCTGGGGATTTAGGAATTATGATTTTAGATGGGTTAGTTTAGGTGGGAAAAATACTTATATAGGTGTTTAAAATAGGCTTAAAACGATGTCACATAACCATTATTAAAATGGAAATTCCCAAAAGACCCCTAAACTTAATTGTCAAATGGCAGTTTTAGGTGTGACCCACGGTTCGTGAGTGGACTCACGTGGCATCCTGAAAGTCCGTGGTTGGGGGTTCTGCATCCCCTCATCCTATTCCTTGACCCACTTCCTCCTCCCATGGAGCGTGGACCACCCTACGGGGAGTAGGTCCCTCCGTGGGTGACTACTTTTTGGGCAGTTTTGAGGGGGGTCTTAGGGTCCTCCTCAAGGATCCTTAGTTGGTCCTTGGGGAGTCGTACCCTGATGCCTTAACCCAAAAACATTTGTTTTAGGTATCGGGAGTTATTTACGACTCTAATCCTTGTGTTAGGCTCTAGTTTAGGCTACTAGTTTTCGGAATGTTACAAGTACCCAAAGTTGGGTCGCTGATGTGGGAACCACGGATGTGCGGAAAGATTTGTCAATCAAATGACGAACCGTAGTCCACATCGTGGCTCCACACTTATACAAATTTTGTGTGCGACTGACCCACGGTCCCCCTACCTACGGTTTGTAGGTTGACCTACGGTCTGTGAGTGGGTTTCGTAGGTCAGTTCTGTGCCAGGCATCACATTTGAACTCTCATTCAACCCATAATGTTAACAACCATACATTCAAACTCGATCTAATCATGGATTTCAACACAATATATGGTAGTTTATCATCCATAGGATTCCGATTACACAGACTTCAACCTTTTAATAGATCAAAACTACGATCCATAAGTCAAAACATCCAATTAGACCCATTACTTGATTTATGTGGTTTTAACTTATAACACACTCACATTCTATCGTTCCAAGGGTGTTTCTAACTACAATTCAACATTCAACTAGCAGATTAACAACCCAAGGTCTAGATCCAACTTAGTGACTTCATGATTTAAATAATGAACAACGAATTCAAAATTAGGTAAAGTCGTTTACCTTACAAGTAATCGAAGTGGGTAAGTTTGTTAGTGCAATGAACTCCTTGAACCCTTGCTAGCCTTTCGACACCAAACCCTGACTGTTAAATTAATTGGGAGAGAAAATGGATGTGATTAGGGGGAGAAAAGGGAGATATGGGAGATGGAAGATTGATATGGGAGATTTGGGGGATTTATTTATGATTGTGGGTATTTGGAGGGTTGAAAAATGGTTGGGAGGGAACTTTGGGAGTGGGGAATGGTTTCAAAAATGAAAGGTTTTATAAAATAAGGGTCTGTGTCGGGTTAGGCAGAACCCTAGGTTGGACCTACGGGACTCCGTCGACGGTCCGTGGGTTGACCTACGGACCGTAGGTCTGGTCCATAGGTCACTATAACACTTAGAAAATTTTAGAAACTTACATGGGATCTACAGAGGCCATCCATGGATTGACCAATGGACCGTCGATGGGGTGCGTAGACTACTGCACAAATATTTTCTGCAGATTTTCTCCTTTTGTCCCTACCCACGTAGCAACCATTAGGACTTTCTTTTTATATTTTCTAGACACTTTTTCGACACGGACCCTATTCTATATCTAGCCAACTCTAATATAAGAATAAAATACCTATCTAAAGACCTACAAAAAATCAAAATAAAAGAAGAAAACTCTTATATAGAAAAGAAAAACCTATAGTTGGCTAAATTGCACATTTTGGGTTGCCTCCCAAGCAGTGCTTGATTTAACATCGCGGCACGATGCAAAAACCTTGATTACTTAGACTTTATCACGATAATAGGCCTCAATCACCTTTTTCACACTCTCAAATTTCCTCATGTAGATCTTGATCCTCTATCGTTCACTTTGAACATTGTTCCCTCCTTGTTCTCAAGCTCAACCGCTCTATATGGAAATACTTGCGTGACTTTGAATGGCCCGGTCCACTAGGACTTGAGCTTGCTAGGAAACAAGAGCAGCCTTAAGTTGAATAAAAGCACCAGATCACCCACAACAAATTCACACTTTTCAATCTTTTGATCATGATACTTCTTCATTTTCTCCTTGTACTAGGTTGAACTTTCATATGCTTTTAGGTGAAACTCATCAAGCTTATTCATGTCATTCACTCTTTGACTCAATTTGGCGCCTCATTCTAAATTCAACATCTTGAGTGCCCACAATGCCTTATGCTCTAGCTGTACCAAAAAATGGCATGACTTCCCATATACAAGTTGGTAGGGGGACATACCTATGGGAGTCTTGAATGCGGTGCGATAGGCCCATAGAGCATCATCAAGCCTTCTTGACCAATCTTTTATGTTGGCATTCACAGTCTTTGTAAGTATTTTCTTTATCTCTCTGTTTGATACCTTAACTTGCCCACTAGACTGCGGATGGTAAGGAGTAGCTACATTGTGACGAACTCAATATTTCTTTAGCAATGCCTTGAACAACTTATTACAAAAGTGAGAGCCTCCATCGCTGATAAACGCCCTAGATGTACCAAATATGGAGAAGATACTCTTTTTCAGGAATATGGTGACACTCTTTCCCTCATTGTTTGAAAGCGCAATTGCTTCCACCCATTTCGATACATAGTCAACCGCAACAAGAATATACTTCATCCCATGTGAACTTACAAGTGGACCCATGAAGTCAAGGCCCCAAATATCAAATAACTCAATCACCAATATTGAATTCATATATAGCTCTTGCTTCTTGGAAATTCCTCCTTCTCTTTGGCAACAGTCACAAGACTTGATGAAATCATAAGCATCTTGGTGGATGGTAGGCCAGTAATACCCACACTGCAAGATTTTATGAGCAATCCGAATACCACTATGGTGCCCACCAACAGGCGATGAATGACACACCTCTAGTATACTCATCATCTCAACCTCGGGCACACAATGACAAATAATCCCATCAGCACAAATACGAAACAAGTAAGGCTCATCACCAAGCGCTACCCCACTCGCATCACACATCACTTTAAACGGTTGACCCCAATCTGGTGAAATAATGATAGGAGCAAATACTAACCTTTCTTTCAACTCTCCAAATGCTCTCGGACAAGCATCATCAAAATCGAAATTGCACTCCTTTTCGAGTAGTTTGCACAATGGGTGTGCAATTTTAGAGAAATCTTTGATAAACCTCTGATAAAAACCTGCACACCCAAGAAAACTTCTAACACCTTTAACAGAGATGGGTGGTGTAAGATTTTATATTACCTCAACTTTAGCTCTATCAACCTCAATACCCTTCTAAGAAATCTGATGACCCAGAACTACCATTTGATGATTTCCTTTTTGACTACCTCTTGCATAGGTGGATTAAGTCTCCTATGGTGCTCAATACTTGGCTTGTTGTCCAACATGAGTTGGATTTTATGAGAACAAATTCCAGGAGGAATCTCAATAATGTCAGTAATAGTCCATCCAATAGCCCGCTTGAACCTCTTCAACATAGAAACCAATGCCTCTACTTGTTCCCCACTCAAATTAGCAGCAACGATTATCGGTAAAGTGCCATCTTTCCCCAAGAATACGTACCTCAAATGAGACGGTAGAGCCTTGAGCTCCAATTTTAGAGGCTCTTCCACAGACGGTTTTGAAGGTTGAGAGTCGTGATTCTTCATATCTAACTCCAATATTTTTGGTATGGAACAAAATTCAAGACTATCGAGTGCGGTAACTAATTCATCATAGTCTTCAATACATCACTATAAAAATTCATCATTACCGCTGCTAGTGCATCAACACCCTACCTCTCTTCAATAGACACTTCAGAATCTAACTCCCCAATATGATTCACCATTGATACTGTCTTGAGATCGCTTTCCTACTTCATAGACCTACATATATTAAAAGTTACCTCCTCATTATTTAGTCAGAACTTCATCTACCCTCTCTCCATATCGATTAAGGCATGCCCAGTAGCAAGGAATGGTATCCCTAGGATGATGAGAACCTCAAAATCAACCTCACAATCAAGTATCACAAAATCCGCCAGAAAATGAACGACTCCACTTTCACAAAGACATCTTGGAGAACACCAATGAGCTTCTTCACAGTTCTATCGGCCATAAGTAGGCGCATCGCAATCCATTTTGGAGCCCCTAAACCCAACTTCTTGTAGATCGACAATGACATCAAATTAAGCTGGCACCCAAATCATACAAAGCCTTCGCAAAGTGCAACAAACCGATGGTACAAGGAATAGTGAAAGCTCCAGGATCCTCTTTCTTTTGCACAAGTGACCTAGTAGCAATAGCACTACAATATTACAACCTCTCATCATTTTCAAAACTGATAGCCCTCTTCTTGGTCACCAAATCTTTCATAAATTTCGCATACCCAGGCATTTGCTCCAAAGCTTCTATCAACGGAACATTGATGGAAAGTTGCTTCAACATAGTTATGAACTTGCAGTATTTTCCTTCTTTTTTTGTCTTCTTCACCTATCGCTGTGGGAATGGAGGTGGAGGTCTAGGCATGAGAAAAACTTTTTGGGTCACCTCCGCTTCCTTCTCTGTAGCATTTTTAGACTCTCCAGGAACCTTAGTCTCATCTTCATTTCTTTCTACCACAATTTCAACCTCAGACAACATAGGGGGGTCAATGGCCTGTTTACCTCCTCAGGTAGTGACTGTCGTACAATGCCCATCATTCTTCGGATTCTGGATGGTGTTGCTAGGAAGTGTGCCAGGCTGACGTGGATTCACAATAGTGGACAACTGACTAATTGCTGCTGAAGTTGCTTGATCGACACTGCATGGGCATCAACTTTTTGATCGATTCAAGACAAGTCATTTTGCATCTCTTTCACATTCTCATCAGTTGCATCAAACCTCTTCATCATCTTTTGCATCATATCCTCAATGTGTGACATACTACCCCCAGCTTCTGTATTACCAAATTCCCTATTCCCAGGTGGAACATAGGGCCTAACTCTCTCATTTTTGTTGCCATAGTTGTTCTGATTATAGTTGTTATCACGATTGTAGCTCCTATTCCAGACATAGTTTCCCTCTCGATTGTAGTTTCCATAGTTTCGACCTTGGTTTCCTTGACCTTGGCGCCAATTATCCGAGTTTGAACCTTGGGCGTTGGGTTGGAAACCATTCGTCTGATCATTTACCAAATACGCATCCTCCTCATAGTAGCATTCCTCAATTGGTGGTGGTGGAGTTCTAGTTAGGTAATTTACCGCATTCACCTTTTTTGCATTTCCGCTCACATGCTTCAATACCAGCCCAAGTTTTGTCCTCATCTGAGCTATCTCCTCACGAATGTCATCAATATATTGTTCTAGTGCAGCTTAAACGGCGAATGTGTTTCTTCCAGTATTAGCTTTTCTAATGCTCCATGCCTTATTATTTTGGGAAATCTTCTCCATTTTCTCAGCGATCTCCTCAAAAGTGCACTCACCATATGATCCTTCAGTAATAGTATCTAGTACAACTTTTCCATTGTCATCTTTCCCTCTGTAGAAATACTCCTTCAATGACTCATCATCTATACGGTGATTCGGAACACTTTTGATGAACGCAGTGAACCTATCCCATGAACTGCTCATAGACTCTCCAGGTAGAGCCACAAAATTATTCAACTTGTCTTTGTGTTTAGCTTCTTAGACACTAGGAAATACTTTGCCATGAACACTCGATGCAATTGGTCCCATGTATGAATTGAATTATATAGAAGCTCAACAAACCACACCGCAGAATCACCGGTCAATGATAGAGGGAAGACTCTCAAACCTATGACATACATATCCAACTCCAGTCCCTAGACAACTCTTACATACACTTCTCAATTTAGCCATGTGACTATGCAGATCTTCTGAAGCTAGACCAGAAAACAACCCTCTCGCTGTAAGCATCTGCATAAGCCTGTTGGTCACCACAAATGTATCCCCTGGTGGTAGAGGAGAAAGAACAATGGGCCCTTATGATTCAGCTGTATTGAAGTCAACCCTATAGTTATCACTCAACCTCGGTGTTGGCGGATTCTGCACCCTTTCTGCATCTCCAATTAGATTACCACCATGAACTTAAGCGTTCAGATTAAAAATTCAGGGCTGCAATTTAACTCCATCACCTAGATTCTCTCCAATTAGATTCATTTGGACCCCTTGATTATTCATTTTTATCAAAGTTTTGCTCAACTCTGGATCATAGGAGGTCAATGGTTTGCCTCGACTCTGTGTACTTGGCATATACTAGAGTAGACACCTGTACAAAAAAAACAAAAGAAAACGTAAAATCAGGAAATACTTGACTAAAGTTCAATAATGTTGTTAAACTTAATCTAAAAGTCGTATTCCCCGGCAGTGGTGTCAAAATTTGATACGCTCAAATTACACCTCCCTAAAGAAATATAAACGATCGTTATCAAGTAAAGAACCCAAATTATAGGTTGGGGTCGATCCCACGAGAAATATGGTTCAGACTTAAACTTAACTCATTATTATCTCTGTTTAGTCAAACTATTTCCGAGACAAGTAAATATAAGGGGGATTTTTTGTAAGCAAGTAACAGATTGTTGATTTAGTAACAAGTAAGCAAGATTATCAGTTTGAGTTATCAATATGAAAGAGAAACTAGGGAATATGTGTTCCCCATAAGCTCTTAACGTAGTATTCCTAATAATAGTAATCATTTCCTAGTGTTTTGCATATAAAGTTGGTAAGTTAGGTATCCCTAAGTGATTGGTCCTCCAAATAGGGAATTTAACCTCGCATCTTGGTCCGGCTACGTATGTATGCTTTACTAACCCTTACCTTTACCCCAGATTAGACATCACATCAATGTATGGCTTAGTTTTCACCCTTGCACCAATTGACATTAGACTATTAGATAGCATCCACTAAATCTCTGTTATTACTTCTTTTCTTATTCATTACCCCCTTGGTCCAGCAAGTAGGAACGAGGTGAGTTCTAACGTTCGCAATCGTTAAAAAGACTGATAAACAAAAGAATTAACAATACATCCATTTACACTACTCAAAAATTACTTAGTTATTATTCATACTTTGTTAATTGCTCATGATTCCTACAACCCTAGTTGTGGATTTAGCTACTCATGCTTGAGAGTTCACAATTCATGTTTAAGAAGAAAGAATTCATGAACTTACAATTAGAATATAATAGATGAAACCTGAAATCTTCAATTGAATTGCAGAGTGAAAATCTTATAAAACAAAATCCGGAAATCAAATTGCTAAAGTTTACAAGTTAATTCCCAAAACACCAAAACTAAGAGTTTGCAATAATGTCTAACCCTCAAAAATGAGGTTTATAACTCCTATTTATAGAAAACAAGTTCTAAATAAAAAATAAACAAAATAAGGAAATAAGTTGTAAGGACTTACGGTCCGTGGATCACTCCGTGGGTGGCTCCTTCTACATAATTTCAACTCTCATCACCATCAACTACATTCTAAGCTTATTTACTGCAATCATTAAACAAAAAACATTTATTCTTTGGTAGATCCAAGAGTGAGTCTATATTTTGTGACTCCTTATGTTGCGAATAATTTTGATGTTCTTCCTGAGAAACTTGTTGAGCCCTTCAGTGTTTCTACACCTGTTGGTGAGTGTATTCTAGCTGAGAGAGTCTACTGTGATTGTACCATTTCCATCAATCACAAGATCACTATGGTTGACTTAGTCAAGTTAGACATGGTAGATTTTGATGTTATTCTAGGTATGGATGGGCTTTATGTCTGTTATGCCTCCGTTGATTGTAGAACTCGAGTACTGAAGTTCCAGTTTCCTAATGAGCCAGTTATTGAGTGGAGGAGTAGTTTAGCAGTGCCTAAGGGTCATTTTACTTCTTACCTTAAAGTGAGAAAGTTAGTTTCCAAGGGTTGTGTCTATCACTTAGTCCGAGTTAATGACTCTAGTGTTGAGACACCACTTATTAAGTCAGTTCCAGTTAGAAAGTTTCCAGAGGTCTTTTCAGACGATCTTCCCAAAGCCTCTTCTGAGATAGAAATAAACTTTAGTATAGATATTCTTCTTGATACTCGTCCTATCTCTATTCCAACATATAGATTAGCACCAGCGGAATTGAAAAAGTTAAAAGAGCAGTTGAAAGATCTCATTGAGAATGATTTTATTCTACCAAGTGTCTTACCTTGGGGTCTCTAGTCTTATTTGTGAGAAAGAAAGATGGTATTCATCTATTTCATCCCCATTGACTAAGTTGACTCAGAAAACAATTAAGTTTAAATAGTCTGAAGCTTGTGATATAAGCTTTTAGGAATTGGAAAAGTGGTTGACTACTGCCCCAGTATTGACCTTACCAGAAGGTACGCAAGATTTTGTGGTATATTGTGATGTGTACAGAGTCGGATTGGTTTGTGTGTTAATGTAGAATGGCAAGGTTATAGCTTATGCCTCCAGACAACTTAAGATTCACTAGAGGAATTACCCAACCCATGACCTAGAGTTGGCTGCGGTAGTATTCGCTTTGAAAATATGGCATCACTATCTTTATGGTGTTCATGTGGATGTGTTCACCGATCACAAGATTCTTCAGTACGTGTTTAGTTAGAAAAAGCTTAATCTCAGACAGAGGAGGTGATTGGAGTTAATCAAGGATTATGACATGAGTGTTCTCTATCACCCGGGTAAGGCTAATGTCGTTACTGATGCCTTGAGCAGATTGTCTATAAGTAGTACTGCCCATGTTGAGGAAGACAAGAAAGACTTAGCTAAATATGAGCACCGACTTGCACAATTGGGAGTTCGTTTAATGGATTCCAATGAAGAAGGAGTGGTGGTGATGAATGGGGCAGAATCGTTGCTAGTGTCAGAAGTGAAAGAGAAATAAGACAAAGATCGTATTTTGCTTGAATTAAAGGCAAATGTTCATAAGAAAAAAGTGATGGCTTTTGAACAAGGGGGAAATGGTGTATTGAGGTATCAAGGTAGTTTGTGTGTACCAAGTATTGATGAACTCCAAGAAAGGATCATGGAGGAAGCTCATAGCTTTAGATATTTCATCCATCTGGGTTACACAATACTGTATCACAACTTGAGAGAAGTCTATTGGTGGAATAGCATGAAGCAGGGTACTGCAGAGTTCGTTGCTAAGTGTCCGAATTGCCAACAAGTCAAGGTAGAGTAACAGAGGCCTGGTGGTATGGCTCATAATATAAATCTTCCACAATGGAAGTGGGAGATGATCAATATAGATTTCATTACATGTTTACCATGGTCTCACAGGCAGCATGATTCGATTTGGGTTATTATAAATCGAATGACTAAATTAGCCCATTTCTTAGTAGTAAAAACTACCCATTAAGCAAACTATTATGCTAAATTATATATTCAAGAGGTTGTCAGAATTCATGGAGTTTTGGCGTCCATCATTTCAGATAGAGGTATGCAATTCACCGTGCAATTTTGGAAGTTATTGCAGAAAGTTTGGGAATTTGAGTACTATTTTTCATCTTCAGACAGATGGTCAAGTAGAGTGCACTATTCCGACTGAAGAAGATATGTGTAGGGATTTTTTGATTGATTTCAAAGGTAGTTATGATGATCGCCTACCTCTCATAGAGTTTGCTTACAACAATAGTTATCATTATAGTATCCAGATGGCTCCTTATGAAGCTCTTCATGGGAGAAGATGTAGATCTCCTATTGCATGGTTTGAGGTTGGTGAAGTTGGGTTGATAGGACCAAACTTAGTTCATCAAGCTATGGGAAAAGTGAAGGTTATTCAAGTGGGTTGATAGGACCAGAGTTAGTTCATCAAGCTATGAAGAAAGTGAAGCTTATTCAAGAGAGATTGAAAACAACACAGAGTCGTCAGAAATCCTATACAGATGTTAGGAGAAGATACTTAGAGTTTGAAGTAGATGATTAGTTTTATTTGAAAGTTTCACCCATGAAGGGTGTTATGAGATTTGGAAATAAGGGGAAACTTAGTCCACGACATATTGGTCCTTACAAGATATCCAAGAGGGTTGGTAACGTGGCTTATGAGTTGGAGCGACCGCAAGAGTTAGCAGTGGTCCATCTGGTATGCCACATTTCAATATTGAAGAAGTGTATGGGTAATCCTTCACTTATCATACCTACTGAAGATATTGGTATTAAGGAAAGCTTATCTTATGAGGAGATTCCTGTTCAGATTCTAGATCGCTAGGTTTGAAAGTTGAGAACCAAGGAGGTAGCGTCAGTCAAGGTTCTATGGAGGAATCAATTTATTGTGGAAGCTACTTGGGAAGCTTAGGAGGACATAAAGAAGAGATACCCACATCTCTTTGAGTCCGAAGAAACTCCAAATTAAGGTACTAATCCTTTTCTTGGCATTTATTTAAGTTGACTTGCGATGTTATTTATTACATGTTGGGTGTTTGAGATGAATGTCAGATGTTACACCCTTAGTCTACTTAGAGCGATCTCATTCAAGCATGAATGTTCCCAAGAGGGAGATATTGTAACATCCCTCCTTAGAAAGAATTAGAATTAGAAAGAACTATTTTTGGAAAGAGTCAATTTGGAAATTTTGGCAAGTTATGCTAAGTATGAGTTTTGAGTCAAATTCAAATGGCTATAACTTTGAGTACAAGATGAGTTAGGTGGTCTATAAGATATAAAATTAAATGTCTTGGAATCCTCTTTCCAACGCCACCGAGTTTGCTAAATTTCGAGCTCGTATGAGGGAGATATGTCTATTTGAAGTCGGGCTGTCCATTTATGGAAAGTTACCTGGATTTAAGAGGGGTATTTTAGTATTTTTCTTACCCTATCAGATTTATTCCGTTTCTAGTAATTAATTAGGGGTCTAAACTGATTTGGTTCAATTTATGCAATCAAAATTCACGCTACTGTTTTGGAAAAAGGTTCAAGAAGAGAAAAGAGGAGAAATGGGAGATTTCGTCAAGTTCTTGAGGTTTCGTTGCGGATTTCGCCAAGGGTTTGATCCCTAAAGAGGTATGTGAGTTCACATAGCATTGGGTTTGTTCACCCATGCGCCAATCATGTTGATTTCAACATAAAATTCGTTCTAGAAAGTTGAAGGTTTGATGTTCTTGATTAGTGTTCTTGAACTTGCTTTCATTCTTGAATTAGGAGGGGATTGAGGAGTTCTTGAGGAAGTCGTATCGATTTTAAGATTTTATTTTTGAGTAGATTCTTGTGTACATGTATTAGTTAACTTAATCTAAAGAGAAATTGAGAAAAAGAATCGAGTTTAGTCGAATTAAGATCAGAAAACGAGTTGAAAAATTCGTCGGGTTGACCTGGGGAGGGGCTGGCGCGGCGCTCCCATGATGTGCCAGAGGGTCTGGGGTGGTGCGCCAGCAGTGTGCCAAAATGTACCCTCTGAACTTTAGGGGCTGGCACCCCGTGCCAGCAGTGAGCCAGGGTCGCCTGCCCCCCACCCTTTTTTTGTCGTTTAGCCCATCCGAGTCCTTCTAAAGTGTACTATCACTTCCTATTGATTCTAACTATTCTAAAATACTTCTAAACATATATAAATCATTCATAAACATGAATCATAACCCTTGAATCCATAATTAAAATTCAAGGTAGAGTTGAGAGTCAAGTCTTGAGAGTTCTTCGAGTCATTTTAAGAGGTCGTTCACAATTGTATTACAACTTGTTTTAAATGACTTGAACACGGGGTTGAGAAGATTAGAGTGAGTTAATTTTCTTTAAAATGATATATGGGAACTAAGTATTTCCCAAGAGCAAATGTCTTTACATTTAAGATGAGAGGAAACACCGTTTTTCAAAAAAGTTTTCATGAGCAGTTTGAGTACCATTTCTTTTAAGAGATATATTTTGAGTAATAATCTCCAGAGAGATTTATGTGTTTAAACATATGAGCTATTTACATTTTGGGAGTAGCATTGAGCATCGATATGGGGGCGAGTTCAGATAACTCAAAGTCTCCATAAACCATGTAGCCAACATGGGTAGAAAGAGTCATTCTTTTTAGATGATTCATTAATGCTTTTTAGCATAGATTATTGGAGCCACATAGTTGAGTAGTTATATACTCCGGAAAAGTATAAGAAAGTTTAGGCAGCGTGTGAGCGAGACGTTGTATCATCACATAGCTCATAGTGATGGTTGTCGGTTAGAGAAACTCTCAAATAGAGTTTATTTTTGTATTTTTATATATAACTGACATATTATTGTATTTTCCAATACTTCGAGATGTTATCTATTGTTTCAAAT